>VCJL01001928.1:36845-54860 GCA_024139405.1 Backusella mclennaniae | reverse complement strand
AATAAAAAAAAAAAAAAAAAAAAATAGATACCAGTTTGATCCATCTGAGCATAAAACCCCTGTGCATTCAAATGTTGTACCATTTGAACCGCACCCATGTTTCCATGACTTGCTGCAATGGCGTACCACTGTATCGCCATTTGCTTATCAGCAGGCACACCTTCGTTCCCTGTATAATACATGTAACCTAGACTACACTGGGCATTTGAGTAACCGTTGGATGCTGATCGATAATACCACTCTAAAGCTTTGAGATAATCTGCTTTGGTATTATTGTGATAGTATTCGTTTCCTACGAGAAACTGGGCCTGTGCATCTCCTTTACGTGCTCGGTTGATGGTTTCGTTGGTTATATTTAATTTGTCCTCTATTTTATGTATAAAAGTAAGATATCTTTTTGGATCTTGCCCTCTTTTTTTATTATTCTCACTTTTTATATTTTCGTATAATATAATATCACTGGCCTTTGTTGTGGTGGGAAAATCGTTTTTTTTTTTATTTAAAATGTTGAACATCTTATCATGTTTTACTATTCTTAAGGAAGAGGGTGGTGTGAATAATAAGAGAAAGAGAAAGGAATAAATAGCGGTATAATATAATTAAATGTCACCATTGTATAACATATTTCATATGCCTTTCTAGCTCAATGGTGTCACGAAACACTCAAGAGCAGAACAAGTGGTATGTCTGAGGTAAAATCGATATCGTGCTAGAGAGAGCAGTTCAAAATGAAGTTGGATAATATCTTCTGCGTCTACCACTGAGTAGTCTTTTTGTGTGATCAAGCATCAATCAATGTGACTTTCCTCCTTCCTTTTTTTTTGTTGTGAGACGAGCTTTGAAGAGGTTAAAGGTCCGTATAAACCATATTTTACAACAAAAACTTACGGTTATCTGATTTATCCATAAACTCGGTTTTTACTGTTATTATGTGTAAAATAGATGTGCCAAAAATAAAAAAAATAAAAAAATAAACAATACTGACTAGTTTTATCTTGATTTAGTTGGCTAATCTAACGCTATGACAATGCCCTATTTAAATAAGCTAATTTTTACTGTTATCATTATGGAAGAATAACAGCAACGTTTGATATAAAAAATCTGTTTGTAGGATATAAGCAACATATTCAAAGATGCAAATGTTTGCGTAAATCCGACCAATGTCTACCACCTGATTATCTAGGATAAAAACAAACACCCTCGTTTCAATAGATTGTCTATTTCTAAAGACAATCATATTTTAATGATGAGGATATTTTTACACTTTTGACTTTTTTTTTTCAGTCCCCTTAATCGCCATTTCATATATCCCTTACTTCATATTTAGATAATGGTATAATGCTTATTTGGAGTGTATTTAATATCATTTATCGATTGAATGATAAGGTGTGCTTTAGTATATGTTGTACTTGCATAACAAGTGCCATACTAACATCAAAAGAGAAAAAGAAAAAGAGGATTAAAAAGGGTGTGGTATGCAAATAGCATAATAAAGAAATAAGAGAAAAGCACAAAAAGGAGTCTCTTATTCCCAATCTTTTCAAGAAGAAAGGTGAGGTAGAGCTCATGGTAAATTACTAGAGACACTATATAGACAAAAGTTTTGTAATAATCAGATAGAAACTGACGAGATTCAAGATTTTCCCATGTTGAAATACGACAAAGAGGTAAACTAAATTCGGTAGGTCACCTAGGTCCCAAAGTGGTTTCCAATGCATGGCTACCATTTTCATTTTTTTAACGGGCAATAAACCCAGGCAACAATGTATAAAATGGTTCCTTGTTGGTTCAATACAATTAGGATGGTTATCATCCAATAAAAATAATACATCTCGATTCTGTAAAGAAATAGCTGAACCACGCATACAAAGTAAAGTCTACTGCAAACTATTTTTGTAACTCCAAGAAGACTGCAATAAAGGCCATTAAAAGTATTCCGATTCCAAAAAAGCTTTCAATGAGTTCAATCTTTAATTAAACACTTATAATAGGCAAGTCTCAATATATTATACATCATTTTTATTATTTATACTTTTTTTTTCAAGTAAAATGGGATCATGATTAAGAAAAGTAACCAGGCAAGATATACTCCAACTTGTCCAACGTTTCTTTATTTCTCTTCTCCTTGTCCGTTGAACTACCTATCTTGATGGTACCTTTCATCCTTGGTTCCAAACTATCACTCTCGATGGCCTTTTCCAAATCGGGAAGCACCGCAAAAAGCAAGTTCTTTGCACTTTTTGCATTGTCAGACATGTTTTTCACTACGGTTTCCACTGTCACTGCTTCCTCTTCTACCTTCCAACAATCATAATCTGTAGACATGCAAACAATTTGATAGGCAATCTCGGCCTCAAACGCCAACTTAGCTTCTGGCAACGCAGACATATTAATAATATCGGCACCCCAGCTACGATACAGGTTTGACTCTGCGCGTGTGGAAAACGCTGGGCCTTCCATACATACCGCCAATTTATTTACATGAAGTGTGACCACATTATCATGGCGTTTGATGAGTTGGCGAAGCCCCTTGTGGAAGGGGTCGGCAAAACTGGCATGCACCACTACCCCATCGCTAAAAAATGTGGAGGGTCGTAGACCATGTGTACGATCAATGACTTGATCAGGCATAACGAAATCGCAAGGTGGAATCTCTTCACGCAAAGAACCTACGGCTGAAAAGGCAATGATAACTTGTACGCCTAAATGCTTCAAGGCAGCAATATTGGCACGAGAGGGTACCTCGCTCGGTGTCAGATAATGTCCGCGACCGTGCCGTGCAAGAAAGGCAATCTTGTTTCCGCTTGGTAAACGAGAGATAACAATCTTATCACTAGGGAAGCCCCACGGCTGTTTTTATATTTTAGAACTATCTTCTTGGTTGATGTGATCCAACTTACTGTCTCAGGATTCACTTCTTCAATAAATTCTAGCCCTTCTAGTTGATAAAGGCCTGAGCCTCCAATAATACCAATCTTTATGTCTACAGTCATTTAAAAAAAAGTAAGAGAAACAAGATCAACCGATCCTTTTTTTTTGCGTGTGGGCTCAGCTGACGCTTTATACGATAGACTCTCGAAATCGGAATAATGCATACCATTTTTATTATTGGCCAATCTGTAGATTCGAGACTGATTACAAAAATAAACTAATTTTATTGGTCGGAAAGTTGAAATTAAGTGTTTTTATTGGCTACATTCGATTTTCGAATATGGAATACTCTTTTGAAGTATTCCGATTTTGAGATTCTGCTGTATTTTATCTTTTTTACTTTTTCACACGCTTTAAGAAGTGTGATGATGGACTCGATAAAAGTGCATTGAAAAGCTATTTTCCAATTAAGTAAATATAACATAGGTCCCCTTTTTTTTTTGCTAATACCTCCCTTGGAGAACACCAGTGACTTATTCGTGTATGATTCGACGGGAAAAAAAATAGGTTTCTCTTTCGTATCTTGGTAGCTTACATGTAATTCCTTCTCTCCATAATATTGAGGTTTGACTAGAGTTCAATTTTTGAACGAACAACCGAGGTTATAATTTGAATATGGCAGAGTTCAACAGAAGGGTTTCCAGTGTCTCATCCATATGACAATGTGTAATATCACAAATATTTGAGTTCGTATACTTGGAGAAGGAAAACAAAACCGTCTCCATAAGACCTCTTGTAAGGTATTTTGACGTGATGCCTAAGTTTTCTATGGAACTTGGTATACTATTTGCGAAATAGACTTTTAAACCCCTTGGTCTGATTCTGGATTGTGATTCTAAATGATTACAAAATATGTACTTAATGTTTAATTCAGTGAGTGTAATCAAGTTTTGAAAATGATGACTGCAGTCGATAGAAAATGCCTTAAGGTGTATGGACTGATTGGAATTAGCAAGACATTGATGTATTGTATCCCCCTCTGCAATAATAACACTTGAGCTTTATTACTCGAGTATTTACACATCCAAAAACTCGAAGCTGTACCTGAAAATTAAAAAAGAAGAGAGGTGCGATTGTTGTTAAAAGGATGGATCCAGATATATTTATTTTATATATAGGTTCAATAAAGAAGAGTAAGAACAATGTTGTTTAAATAGAGCCGATTATATCTAAAAATATTTCAATTAGCTTCAGCAAGTTGAACATCATGTTCTCTTTTTCATCCAATTAATAAAAATTTGAAGTGCTGATTTTTTGAAATCACTCATATTAAGGAGTGTAGCATCAATAACTTGGTCTTGAATAGACACTTTAACAACATTAAATCCTGTCTTGGTGATTGCTTTTTATGATATAACATGGTGTATTATATGAGAAAAGAGTTATGCTTTAAATAATCAATTTATTTATTTGTTTTAGCTATATAAAATTACTGCAGAAAATCATTTTAAGCCGTCAATAAATTCTTTGTAGAACCATGTGTAGATTCTACAGGTGCCATTCTCCAAATATCATTTTTTGGTGAATACGAAGGTGCCCAAGGTGAAAGCACAGGTTTATGCGTCTGAGAAGGTGGAGGAGGAAGGGCTTCCTTTTCGTCAATAATACATTGTTGAATATCTCGAATAATCGATGAAATGGAGGATGAGTCATCTAAATCTCTTTGCCAATATTCATTTTGTTGAGGTGCAGGTGATGGCTGCGTCATGGGTGATATCATTGGTGTCGTCGTTGCTACTGCTGATCCTAACACTGTATTGGTATGAGGTGCTGCTAATCCTGGAGGGGGTGCTACAATGGTATTTGACATGACCAAATAAGAGACGATATCAGGAGGGCAGTCAATGCGAGCTGTTTGAAGTAATGTCATCTTTTGACGTTCTGTAAAGGTTGGACACATGATACCTGCACGTGTTAATCTTTCCAAAAGTGTAGAATCAATCTGAACATAGTCCTTGGAGAGATGGGTCTTCAATGATTCTATATGCATATAAAACAAAAAAGGTGTTGGGAATGAAATAATGCAAAAAAAAAAAAAAAAATCTTACCAATAGATAACTTTAGCATCTCATAAATATGGTCTCTATGCATTGTTGTGATTAAATGCGTTTGATGCCAAGGATACTTTGCAATCACACTAATGATATTCTCAAAGGGTCTTTCTGCGCACTTTCTTGAAAAATGCAATTTATAATTCTTGCAAACCACAAGCAATGAATTGATTTCCTCTCGCGTAATAAAAGGAGGACAACAACCTGAATTACCACCTCCAGCAGCCGTTGACATGCTCTTCACCACTTCGGATGCAGGTGGAATTGCGCAGGTACCATAAAATGTGCCCCTCCATTTAGGAAATACCACACCAAGCAGTTCTTCCTGGGTACATTCGCTGACAGAGACGATTCGTCCCTTGAGTGGCTTTTGGTGTCGCGTTTCAATTGCGCGTCTCATGTCACCAACGGTCAGGAATTCAACATATGCATCGGATAAGGTTTTGCCTGTAGTACGATCCATCATAATCTAGATAACAATACGTTGAGTTTTTTTTTTCTCTTGGGTGTATATTATAAATAATGAAAACTCACATGAATGGACTGCGAACAAGTTGAAATAGAAGGGCTTCTGTTATTACTAAAGAAATGACGAACGTCGTTTTGAGAAACATCCCATGGAATCTAATTATAGTTAATATAAACAATAACACACGTATATATTAATAAGTAAGAATTACGTACATTTGTTAATTTTACACAAGGGAAAGCAGGTGGAGGAGTAGGGACAAAATTACGCAAAGTAGACGTGGTCGTAGAAGGAGTAGCAGTATTAGTTTGTGAAGGACTCATATAATACGATTGCTAAATAATATATTATCAAGATAATTTTTGTTTATACATTCCTTTTTGATGTTTATTAATTCTTTATTTACCTGAGATGTACAAATAGGGCAAGCATTTTGTGAAATCGAATTATTAAAACATAAATGACAGAATGTATGTCCACAATCTGGTGCTACAATCTGATTAGTTTGATTCATACATCCATGGCAAATAAAATTTCCATTGTTTGATCTTCTCCAAAAGCTTAATGGTTGTGGTAGTGACATGGTTTGGTTGAATTCATTATCGCTTTGGACACATGTATATTTATTACGGATTAAAGGTTGCGTGTTGCACCAGGTATCATTATTAGTGATGGTGTCGAATAGCGTGTAATTAAGTCTATGAGAGTTTGAAGGTGTTAAAGGCGTAGGGGGTCTAATAGGTGAAGTATGTGCGTTGAGAGCTAATATTATCTCTTTGTCCTCGATATCTGTATATTAATATTAGATTATGTCTATATATCAATGGCAGAAAATAGACTTACTCATTGTATTTTCACAATTAAATATTATTATTATTATAAAGTAAAAAAAAAGTAAAAAAATGCAAATTCAAGTTATTTATATACATGTATTTTCATAAATAATAAAAATATCAATCAATCAATATCAATATCAATTATTATTATTTATTATTTATTAGTTTTTGCGGATAAATGAAATTAATGGCCTTTTTGTCCCTTACATTTTTGTCTTATTAAAATCTCGTTTGCTGCGTTTTTCTTTTTTCTGTCAAACTTCTAAATTAGGCTTTTATTAAGTGATGTTATTATTATACACCAGTGGCATTAACAATATGCTCAGTACTGTTATTATTATTAGAATTAGGATAACTTTTCATTGGAATGGATTTTTTTATCTTACTTTATTTTTTTAATAGCTTTCAAGTCTTTCAATCATAATTTTTACTTTATCCCCCTTTTTGATAAAGATTTAGATAAATATACTCTATTGGCCCCTAGCTATTTTTATAAAAATTGATGAGGGCACATGCCTATCTCAGCAATATCAGATATTATTCTATAATCTAATAATTACTGTTTAATACGATCGTATATTAATATCCATTATATTCGCATTAAACGATATATTTTGTCTAATTCATATATACTTGCATTCAATTCAATTGTTTACCATGGAAACCATTGATCCAATAAAATCCATGTGCCTGGATTGGAGAACATCTCATCGTCGGACGACAAACCAAGAGCCAATAGAACAACCTAAACAAGTTGTACAAAATAAAACTTTATTCAAAATCATCATAAATGTGTGTTTGTAAACTTTTATTTTTATTGTTTATAACATTTATTTTGTTTGTGTGTGTGTGTGTGTGTGTGTTTTACATTAAAAAAAAATCATAAACAAACAAAAAATTAAGAATATGCAGGAAGACAAATGGAGTTCAGAGCCAGCACGCAGCTACATGCCGCTACAAACGTCATATTCCCCCTATCCTTCAGATTTTACAAACCAGCCTCCAGCTCCAATGCCTGGAATGACTAATTCGTCCCCCATGCCAGGGTAAGTTCATTTGCCAACATCATCATCTTTGTGAATCATCATCATCATCATGATGGCCATCACGTTCATCATGTTGCTGAGTGTCGTAAAGTGGAAGCAGGAAAGAAAATACAATACTTACCTTTATTGTTTATAGTTTGATGTCAAGCTCGCAACCACCTACACCTCGACCTGATATGATGAGCCCACCACCTTTGGATAAATCCACCCCACCTGATTTGATTAGAAGACGACCACCTCTTCCAGCAAGACCCGCTAGTTTTACAACCACCACTTTCCATTCCAACCCTTATCCAGGCGTTGCCTCTCTTAGACGTCGCAGAACAGAATCCTCCATGTTTTCATTTGAAACCGGCCCTTCTTTTAGTCAGACAAAGCAATTGTTGGATCTTTGGAATATCGATCAATCCAATGGGTAAAAATATATATACAGCTTATGAAATTATTATATTTTTTAAACTAAATTTAAACTAAACTTAAACTTTATTTATAACTAAAATTCACACAAAACAACAATAACAAAAATAGATATCAGCTTCACATCAATGCAAAGATGGATCGTGGATTCTTTCGAGCCGAACAAGATTGGACCTGTTACCGTAGAAATTATTTCCAGGTCAGTGCGACTTTTGATGTGCATGGCACGAACTATTTAGTGCAGGGACCAGAAGTACCATGTTTGGTTAAAAACGAAGCACAAGAAATTCACCAAGTCGATTTTTTTTCAATTGGTATTTCTTCTCGTGTTTCTGGAAGTGATAAAAAAATTGAATTGGTTCAGCATACACCTAAGCGTGATAAGGGTCCACAAATGATCCCTGAACCTCGCGTTGTGAGTGCAGGTGGAAATTTACATTTGGCTTCCGTTGGATCCAACCACAATATTGTTACGTTTGAACGTATGCAGTTTAAGACTGCCACTGCTAATAATGGTAAGAGAAGAGCTGCTCAGCAATATTATGAGATTGTGGTCGACCTCTATGCAAACACTGCTACTGGTAAACAATTCAAGGTGGCTTCTTGTACCTCTGCTCCTCTCGTTGTTCGTGGTAGAAGCCCTGGTCACTATGCTGATTCACATGCACGCTATCGTAGTATGGATGCAGGTCAACCAATAAATCAACAGCAGCCTTCTTTACCACCAGATGAGCGCTATTTACCTCCATCTGCAGCACCGGTACCCGGAGGCTATGGTCAACGACCCGAATTCACTAGTCCATTCTCATCATATCCCAATTACCAGCCGCAATATCAGATGCCCTACCCTCCCCAGCAGCCTCCTCATCATCATGGAGTTAGACCTGATGAAAACCGAGGTAATGAAAATTATATGGTACCTTCTTATTCTCATCCAATGGAACCACGAATGAACAACCAAGAAGTATATCCACCATCAGAAAGTAAGAGCTAATTAGTTCATTAATCATTTTTCAGATTAAACTGACACTTTTTTTTTTAGAGTTTGGATACATGCGTCCTCAACATGAAAACAATTCAGACGCTGGTCGTCCCCCTAATAAGTACTTGCAACAAAACGCACAATAATTTTTGTTTTACTACCTTGTAGATTGTATTTTATTGCACAAGAACCTCTCCCGCTTACACTCCTTTTTTATTATTATTATTTACTATTAATATATAAGTACCTCTTTTTTTGTCATATACTATATGCAGTGGCTAACCCAAACAAAAAAAAACAAAAAAAAAACAACTAATAACCTTCATATAATCTTTTATCGCCACTTATTTTTTACTCTTTTAATAAAGTTGATTTAATAACCCTTTTAATCAAATATTAATAACTTTATATATTTTCTTATTCACAAAGAAATTAAATAACATTTAGAAAATGTAGGGGGTTCCCTCCCATCTTTTTATTTACAAAAAATTTTTTTTGGCACCTCCTCTCAATCATTGTGGTAAAAAAAAAACATTAATGAATAGTACGAGTGATCTTGTTTGTAATATATAAGATTTTGTTTTTACTATGACACCGAGTATATGAACAAGATATAAACAATGCCATGTTTATTATTGATAATAATAAAATGGTGCTAATTTTTTATTCAAAATATTAAAAAGTGATGTTTTCTTTTATTTACTTTATAAGTACATTCAAACACTTTTGTGCTCTTATTGTTGTTGGTGCTTTTTTATTTTTATTTTTTTGTAAGGTATGATTGCACTTATCCATTACGAATAAATAATTCGCTTTTAAGTGAAATTTCTGCTACCTATTCAACTAATGGTGATGATGCTATTAACATAGAAATAACATTACACTTTATATATTAAATAGATTCTTTATAATGAATAAATATCATATTTCTCTCAAGATATATACATTATCATTACGTTATTAAATTTCTATAATCACATAAACTACCCCTTGATGATGAATTACATTCCAGGAGATGATTATAGTCTGAGCATAAAACCCCTGATATTATATTGGTATTCAAAATTAACTAAGCCTCTATTTTTAATCATGCATCTTGTGTAGGTCTTAGTTAAATTCATTTAAATAAACTATTTTTGGGTTGATCCGACCCTTCTTTTACCCAGGAATCATCCTTCTAGAAATAAATTGAGATGGACTTACTTCCTTATTTGGCTATTCTCTCTTTTTCATGCATGATTTTTCTACTCGATGCACAGAAAAATAAAAACAGAAATCAAGGTAAGATTATTTCGTTATGCTTTAAGCTATCAATCCAAAGAATAGAAATGGCATTTGGAGCATTTGATTTATTGCCCAAGAAAAAGGCTTAAATACGAGCAAGTCTCCAGTTGGTTTTTATCATTCAATACCTATAATATTATATTGATGTCATAAAGTTTACAAAGTAGTTATGGACTAAAACTAAAATGATCAACATAATTAATTGCTTCATTTCAAATAAACTTGGTCAAATCCGTTCTAGACAACCTTTTTAATCGCTATTAAAAGAATAAACTTAGTCATTTAATGACTTCCACTAATTAAATTTTTTCTTCCATTGGTTTATTTAATAACAACACACCTTGTAGCAAGCAGCACAATGAATTATAATGAGGCAACCAATCAGAGTTGTCGCTACCCTCCAAACAAAAAAAAATCGAATGTAAAAGTAGCTGGAGTAACAGAATTCTTATTTTTTAAAGTGTATAGGAAGCTAACAAAGTAAAGTTATGCTCATAAGTATTCTTATAGTGACTTACATTACCGTGAAGCTCTTGTTTTTTATATATCTTTCAAGATAGTAACTGGATTTTGACCTTCAAAAGTATAGCAAAGTGCAGTTACTATAGTTGATTTTGAACAAGAAGCTCCGATCCAGGGGTTTTTCAGAGGTGTTACTCATTTCAACCAAAGAGTGATTTTTTGATTTTAAAAGAAACAAAGAAAAACATATTCAACTGGAGAAGTAGATATATAAAAAGCACAAAAAATACCAATTATGGATGTTCAATCTTTTTTTTTGTTTAAGACAAGTGAATGAAAGTGATGAGCGAGGGACAGAGACTTCTAGTCAAATGGTTTTTGTTTATTATTCGCTATACACAGTTCTGCTAACTTACTGTCGTTGGTTGAATTCACACCTCTCTTTAAATTCATACTTTGGTGCATATTCAACAGTTTGGTTGTCCCTTTAGGTGTGAATTTATCGAGGGAAAAATGTATAGATAAACTAATACCTTAGGAGCAATAGTTTAGTCAGTTATTCCGAACCTATATTAATGATGTTTATATTATATAATCTGCTCTTATTTCATTCTATATTCGGTATTATGATACGCTCTTTCTCCGCCCTCAGCTGATAAATGTTTTTATTGGGGAAAGAGAAGCTCGGTGAACCCAGCAACTATTCCTATGTGTTTTGTGGTTTTAAAATAAAACACAATTATAAACAAATCAAGGAGAAAAACATTTAGAATGATCCTTATTAAGTAAATAATAAGATATTTAAACAGATACGTTCACTCCGTGTCTTTTCAACCACTTACAATAAAAAATGATACAAAAAAAAAGGAATAAACTGAACCATCTCAACAGTTCTTATATATTTTTAGTATAAATTCAATAAAAAGTATGCAAATTTATTCCGGTATTTTGTACCTCTCTATCTTTCCAAATAATCAAATAGGAATAGAACAACTGTAACACTTCATTGACTTTTTTGACCATTGAAGAGTCAAAGCTGTAAACACGTATTTTTTAAATAGCGACATCGGATGATCTGTTTCGTTTTGCGAGGCAAGTGAAATATTTTATTAAATTGAGAGTATTCATGGCAAACAAGGAAATCTAGCTAAACTGTATCACTTTTTTTATATGGATTATTCTAAAGTAATTAAAAATCATAACTACCATGTCAAAATCTTATGACTGGTGATCTCCTTTACCTTATCTGGTTCGAAAGATGTTTGTGCGCAAATTATAGTGTAACTTTATTCTGACGTCATTTTCACTTGAGCTCAGGAACGGGTATTCTAAAGAAAGATAAAAAGGGGTGTGAGAGGAAATAAAAAAATTTTAATTGTGTAAATAAAAATGGGGCATCATACATTAAAAACAATTGAAAGCTTGTATATAAGCGATTGTTTGTTTTTTATTTGAAATTACTATGACACTAGAAATTTTAGATTCAAGAAGTCCAGAACTTCCAGGTTAAGTAAACGTTTCCAATAATAGAATATCATACTTCCCACAAAAAATAAAAAGAAAAAAAAAACTTCTCGTCGTCATAACGGTGTGATAAAGATACATATTATCTTCTCGTAGAAAGTAGCGACAATGACAAGTGATTTCTTGCCATTTATCTTTGGGTTAACAATAAAAAAAATGATGTTTATAACTTTGAAGTACTTGTTTTTACCTCAGATAATCTGAACAAATGATCATGTACGGAAAAAATTATCAACGATAGTATCGCCGAAAAGGAAATGATGAAATATAGAATTAATTCTTGAGGAGCTATTTTTCAAAGTGAGAAATAAAAAACAACATAGTAAATTAAAGTGCTATATAATCAACATGAGTATCCTGAAGATAGGATAGTTTATTGAGAGCAATCATAGATTCTTCCTGAACAGGAGCTTAATATGAGAGTGGAACATCTAAAAAGATTAACTGATAAGGAATTTAGATTAGATCAGGAAAGCATTATAACTAAATTTATAATTGAAAGCCCAAAAATTGTTAGAAAATAAAAGAGATACCTGTGAATATAAATAAAAACTTGTTCAAGCTATATAGATGCATGGCTTAACTGTATGTAATATGATATAGCTATGAGAAAATGCACTTTGGATATACGATAAAGGGTGTATTTTACAGGTTTTTCTTCTCTTTGCTTTTTTTCAAAGCGGTAGCACCGGCATTTTTCATATTCATATATTTATCACATCGATAAAAGCGTGTTATTCATCTAAACTTCCTATTATAATACAATATTGAGTTAAAAAGCAATAAGTCGTATTTGTCTTAGCCTAATTTTAGGAATATTGACAGCGGTAATACAAAAAACCCTCGATCACTGATTGTAACATGCACGATTCATATACGGGTTTTGCGTGAAAAGCCCCTCTCTTTTTGTATATCTTGCCAAACTGAAAATAAAGTGAATAAAGGAAAATCTTTATTTTTTTTCTTCTTTTACTAAAAGGATAACAGGATATTAGAATCCTTTCGTTTCTTGTTTTCCCATATTTTGGGAGTCAAAATATTTATTTTAATCTCGATTGGCAAGCTAGTGTTATTTATGGAAAAGACGTGATGCATCACTAATTGTTTTTGAAAAGCACATGTGAAATGGTTTATTAATTTATTATTTGTTTATTAAGATAGTGAATGACTTTAGCTGCTTATATTTGAGAGTAGGAGTAAAACGAAGCCCTCTTGAAACTCAAAAAAAGACTACCGACCCAGAGTGTTATTCATCATGGCAAAATGGTATTAACGTTAGCAACCTTAAATAAACATCATATTTTTTTTATCAACTAATCTGAATGGGTTTTCAATACATTTGTATCTTTTTTCTTGACATGTGTTGGTGTATTGACTTTTCTTGTCCTTTCACAAAAAAAACATAAAACAAAAAAACAGTGGAATGAAAATGCCAAAAGTAAGAAAAGCTTCTTTTTGCTTCTATGTAAGCACTGCAACTTAGTTTTCTTGTCCATTCTACTTAATCGAGTAAAAGTATTATGTCGTCATATTTGACAGCCGGTAGAAAGAAAATAAGAGTTGTCTATATTATGAGATCCCATAAACAGTAGGATGCATCGTTTGGTATTCTACTGAATTGAATTATAATAAACGAAATGCGGGGGGGGGGGTTTCATCACCAGAAGCTATGTGTCATAATATTGTCTAAATATGGTTCCTGAACTTCATTTTAAAGAAAGAAAAAATGAGAAAGCCAAAAATACCACACTGTCGGTGCTTTTTCCTATATCTAGTTTCTCCCAATAAATAAACCTCAGAGATCTCCAAAGCTGAACTCAGGAATTGAACATTTAAGACCAACCTCCACAAATGATTGATAAAAAAAGATGGAGAAGGAAGTTTGTGCAGATACATCTGTATTTTAAACCAAGACAAGATCATGACTAAACACTCATTGTATGGTCAGAATAAAATAAGCCATATATACAGATATATACATTCACGTCAGTTTTTTTTTATTATTTTTGTTAAAACTTTGTCATTATATCCCTTCTCAAGAAGGACAATTACAAACAAACTCAGTGCCGCTTAATGGTTGTTTAGCTAGTTGTACAAATCTTATGTGGTTTACTCCTCTCCGATTGGCTTAAATAATCATGCGATTTATACTTTTTTTTTTTTATCAATTTGAAAAATAACAAGTATGTTAATCATCTGTGTAATATTTCGCGGGGTTACCAGAACTGAAGGCGACAAAGTTGTTCCCCACATAAAGCAACCGATTTTTTAAACAATTGATCCTATTTTTTCTCTCCTCTTTTCTTTAATTATTTATATATATTTATTGTACTTTTTGTTTATATTTTGAATTTTTGAATTATCTCTCCCATTACAATCCTTCCAGTTATATAGAAAAGAAACCAATGCAACAATACATATTTGAAGAATCATCACAGACATCTTTATCGTCATCTTCCTCCACCTATTCATCTTCAATATCATCAGATGAACATCTCGAAAATGGATACACATTACATCAAGTGCTCTCAAACCCTAAATTATTATGTGCTTTTGAATGCTTTCTTCGCCAAACATGGTCACATGAAAACCTATTGTTCATAGAAGCGTTAAGCCAGTTAAAACATGAGACTGATCAAAAGGCAGTTGAAGCCACCCTTCATAGGTAAACGTTGGCAGTATCATTCACCGACTTATCCAATCAATTCAATTTTTTAACGCTGTACTCTTTGTTTTCTCTAAAAAAAAAAAAGAATATATAAAACATTCTTAGCAAAAGGATGTCCATTAGAACTAAATGTCACAACACAAGAACAAGTCAAAGACGATATTCGATCTTTACAGTGGGCTATTGTCGACAGGATAGATGCTGTCACTATTTTGGAGGAGACTGAAGCACAAGTTCTTGACATCCTGGTATTACATAACAGTTTTCAAATTAGGAATTTCCATAAACTTAAAAAGCTTCCTTTTTTACTTTTATAGAGATCAAAGTTGTCTGAGTTCATCGAAACAATGGACTTACCTAAAAGGTAATAAAAAGATTGAAACAAATTCTTATTCTTGATTAAACTGACCTATTTTCGTTCTAGTGATGTAAACCCTTCTATTCCTCAAAAACAACAAGTCAGAGTTGTTATTATTGGTGGTGGATTTACTGTAGGTTAAAATAAAACACAAATAAAAAAAAAATCAACTCATTTTTTGTATTAAATAAATTTAGGGTTTTACCGTAGCTTCAATACTTGATCAAATGCCACGTTTTTACGTTACATTAATTGATACAAAAGGTATATTTTCAAGTTTAAAATTTTCCAATTTTCAAGAAAAAATCCGTTACTAACTTTTTCTTACTAATAGATTCATTTGAATATACGCCTGGTATCGTCAAAAAAATCATTAATCCTGACCAGACAAGCTCACTCCGTGTTCGCCATGATGCTTACGTTAAGAATGGCAAAGTTATCATTGGATATGCAGACGATTTGAGTAACAATGCTAAAACCGTCATTGTGAACGGCGAATTGGTAAATATCTTTTTTTTTTTTAAAAAAATAAAATAAATTGATGTTAATACCATCATTTTATATTTAGATTCATTTTGATTATCTTGTCATCGCTACAGGTAGTTCATACTCTTCTCAACTCAAGTCTACAGATACATCATCTTTGTATCGTATGTCGGGCTTAGAGGAATCTTATTTTGAACTTCTGAAAGCCCGCAGAGTATTGATCATTGGTAAATACATTATTTAAAAATAGCATATGCATTTCTTAATCTTCTTACATATATTTACTTTTTTAAAATAGGTGGTGGTCTTGTTGGGTGTGAGCTTGCATCTGAAATCTCCCAACATAGCTTTCCTGGTGCCTACCCTAAAAAGCATGTGACAATGGTTGACTCCCATCCCAATGTTGTTTGGCGAAGTGACAGTCGCCAACAAAACATGGCTCTGCGCTACCTTGAGGAGCTCAACGTTGAAGTTATTTGCAATGAGCGAATCATTGATTTTGACACAAACGGAACAAATACGTTCCTCGGCTCTAGCGGGAGAATATATAGCGGCTACGATAAGGTTTTCGTCGCCACAGGTACCCGACCCAATAGTGGTCTCTTTACATCTAGTACACACGATAACACACTTGATAATTGCATTGATACCTGGGGCCGAATTAAGGTCAAATCTACCCTCCAAATTGACCACTGGAAATACAATCACATTTTTGCCGGTGGTGATGTAACAAATGTTGTTGAAGAAAAGACAGGTTATGCTGCTACTATATCCGGAGTTTGTATTGCTCGTAACATTTGCCGTTTAGTCAAAGGTAAAGCACCATTAAAGCAAGGCACAAAGGGTACACTGCCAGCTCCTGATAAACCTCTTCATGGTATGCTTGAGCATGGTGGTATTGGTAAACGTAAGTATTTATATATTTATTCAACATTTTCAAATCATCGGTTTACTTAATCCAATTTTCAAATCTAGAAAACCTTAATTCTATTAAAAAACGTTTTTCATTTTTGAACCCCTCCTGGGCTGCCCTCAAATATTTTGATGAACAGCAATTCTTGCGTATTGTACAAGGCCAAGGCTCAATAAACTCCTCTCAGGTGCTTGGAAGACTCCCCCGCAAACTTGAATTGCCTGGATCTCATCAGCAGCTCGACACCTCCCATCATGTCCCACCTTTACAGCATACAAGAACCAAATCGCAAAGCACACTCACGCCTTCCTTTAGTACTAGTTCTGCAAGAAACGTAATCAATCGCCAAAAGAGTACTACCAGCTCATTAGGTCGTGGAAGAAGCTTCAGCCAATCTCAGACAAATGTCAAGAGACCGCTTCCTCCTCGATCGGAGTTGTCCAAAACAAGCATAAGTGGGAGCAGCCAAAGAACCCAAAGCGTAAAATCGTCAGATGAATCCAACACATCTCTCCAGGGACTCTTATTTGAGCACTTTACTTATGGTGGAGAAGACATCCAGCTATTTCAAAATCAAGAAGGAACAATCAAAACTGCAACCCATATAGAGAGAAGCTGCTCTCTTCCTTCACCACCACTCCCTAACACTAATAATGTCAATCCCACTCAAGCAAAACCTCAAATCTCCACTTATGACCAAGATTTCAAACTCTCTCCACCTCCTAAAAGAAGAACCAGTTTGTCCTCCTCATTTGATGCCATGACGTTCTATGACACGGGCCCCAACCAGCTCTCTAGATCTCCTTCCATTTCTTCCGTCTTACAATATATGTAAAAGCGCCGAACAGCTTTAGACCCTTGATTTCTTTATATGCCAACATTTAGACTTGATACACATAAATTCTACTTTTTCTTATGCATACCTGTTATCATTATCATTATTTATTTATTTATACTATTTGATTTGTATTATAGATTGACACTTATCACTTTTACATATGTATTACTTTTTATAGAAAAATGCATTATCTTCAATAAAATAAAATAAAATAAAATAAAACTTCTCTTCTGATTACTATATTTTTCTTCCTCCGTCAAGGATAAACTCGAAATAGAAGTGGTTCGACCCCCCTCTCTTTTACAGTTTCTCCGCCTTAATAAAATACAAATGCTTTTAAATTGACAACCATTTAATGCCGCTTTTTTTTGGGAATTGATCTTTGTTGAAGAAAGCGTATATTGAGCTCTTTGTAAGAAAGAACAATTATGGCAATGGAATGACATATGGTATCTAAAAAGGGCGCTTCCATATGTCATATATTTTCGTATTATAAAAAAATAAAAAAAATGATAATAATATAAAATGTATAATCATAAAACTTAAATGGCACAAGTTGACATTTAAAATTTAGAAATAAAGTTCATCTTGTGCAGCGTATCACCATTATTTTTTTTTATTCTTCAAACACTAAAAAACAAACGATCAACCTTGGCATGGTTTGAGCAATAGAAGATTCTTTTTAATATAAAAAAACAAATAAATGTATATAATTTTATTTTTCTCTCCTTACTTTACTAGAAAGAAATA
>VCJL01001927.1:0-13849 GCA_024139405.1 Backusella mclennaniae | reverse complement strand
AATTAGTAAATACTTCACTACAACTTGGTGTTGTGAACTGTCCTTGGTGGCTCTATTTTTGAAAGCCTGTCCGTGTTAACGCCCAACTGCTCTTTACAGTCTCCCAGTTGCTGATTGTCGTCTCTATTGATCCTTCTGGAATTTACTCAATAACGACAAGGTAATTCACATGTCAAAAAAGAGCCCACGACAATTTGTCGTGCCGATTGGTGGCTCTTTTTCGATTTTCTCAGATTTAGCAGTCACAGAAATAGCTACAAGTGATGGCGAAATGAAGGATGATAAAATGCCAAATTATCATACTGATCGAACTGCTGTGTCTTGGACAAAGTGATAATAGATTAATAGTTTTGTTAATACAATTTTTATTATCATTTTGCCGTTTCCATATTTGTTATCTATGTACCACCATCTATATTTTGTAAAATTCTCGCTTATGAAGATTCTTATTTCCGCCGCCTTAACCTTACCCCATTGTTGACAATTGCCATATTTGAATTACGCTATCTAATGCCATCAAAACAGAACAAGCTATGGTGGTTGCTACTTGTTCTTTCTTGAATTGAGATCATCGACTGTTTGTGGCTTCAAAAAAAGAAAGAAAATATGAAATACATGAGAAGAATGAAGTATATATTACTCTCAACAACACCTACAGCAAACAAAGTTACATGCGTAAACTAAATAAAAAAGAAGAGTATTAATACCACCGTCTCTTTCAGAAAAAGAATACCAGGCAGGAGGGAGGCGTATTAATTGCAAGAGACAACATGCTTTTTATTAGAAGAAATAAAACATGTAAAAACCTGAATTTTTATGTATCATCTGTGATATGTAAATATGCAAAATAGCAAAAATAAGATGATATTGGATATTATCCTTTAGAACGACTCAACTTTTTTTTATTTTATACTTGGCAAATTCGAGTTATAATCGAAAACTGATGATATAAGTATCTTGATATCAATATTTACTATCTGAAATGATATTTTTGGGTAAGTTTTACAAAATGAAAAATGTATTGGCTTTGATTACTAGAAAAAAAATAGTGGTAAGTCATGGTAAATATCATAATTAAAATGAAAAAGAAGTACGTGTAGATTCAAAAAACCAGTGTCCTTTTTAAATCTACTTTTACCTTGACATTTTTTTCACTTTATACGAGTATACAAATGATATTTTATAATACAAAGTAAGATGATTGTTCTTTTATATATATATATCTGTAAACTCATTCCATTAGCTCGTATCCCCAATATTGCTGCCAAAATTCTCTACGAATTTTTTTATCGCTTTGCGCTAATTGGTTTGTCACTTTTGCCCTGAAAAACCAGTGAATGGACCGTCACACACGAAAAGAAATAAAATAAATAAATAAAAAAGTGTCGAGGGGTTCCTTCTTTACTTAAATGACAGCTCAACTCTTTCGTCAGTCCATTGCGAAATCCTTAAAGCCCCTAACCCAAGGAAGTGAAACCAAAATCACCAGTCTTTTAGGTGCTCCAAAGTCTAGTTTGCAGCATCAATTTACAATACCTGTACCTAAACTACATTTACCTAATAAGAATGCCAACCAAGCCAGCCAAGACTTGGCCTCTAAAGTATGGCTTCTCATTCAAGTACAAAAATGACATTCTTCTAAAAACTATCCCACTCCCTTTATTAAACACAGTTTGTGCCTACTGAGCTCATCCAAGAAGTTTCAGCGTCAGGACCTTTTTTACGCTTCAGTGTTAATCGAGAGCGGTACGTTCGCCATGCGCTTCAAACGGCTTTTCAAGAGCAAGATAAATATGGACAATTTCCTCGTAATGGAGAAACGGTACTTTTAGACTACAGTTCGCCCAATATCGCAAAGCCTTTTCATGCTGGACATTTAAGAAGTACGATATTGGGACAGTTTTTAAGCAATATTTATCATGCAAATGGTTTCGATACTATTAGAATTAATTATTTGGGCGATTGGGGTAAACAATTTGGTGAGTATTCCAAATAACATTGAGAAAAAGGGAAATAACCAGCAAATGTGTAGGGTTGTTGGCTGTTGGATTTGAAATGTTTGGAAACGCAAACGACTTGAAAAAGGATCCCATTCATCACCTTTATCAAGTCTATGTAAAGATCAATGCGTTGGCAAAACAAGACGAATCAATTGATAAAAAAGCAAATGCCTATTTTAAGGCAATGGAAGACGGTCAACCCGAGATTTTATCACAGTGGAAACTATTTCGTGAATTGAGTATAGAATCATATCGTGATATTTATAAGCGCTTAAATATCGTATTTGATCATTACTCGGGAGAATCAGAAACAGAGCCTTATATCAGCAAAGTCTATCACATCTTGGAGCAGTACAACTTGGTTGACAAAAGCGACCTGGACGGCTCACTCACCATCAATCTTGAACCGTACAAACTGGGAAAAGTCAAGGTGAAACGCGCAGATGGCACTAGTTTATACATTACTCGTGATCTGGCAAGCTTGATGTTGAGACGTGAACGTTACCCTTTTAACAAGGCAGTTTATGTCATTGGAACTGAGCAATCGCTTTACATGAAGCAGCTCTTTAAAATCAGCGAATTGATAGCACAACATGATCCTTCTTGGCCTACTGATTTGCATCATGCTAACTTTGGTAGAGTGCTGGGTATGTCGACTCGCAAGGGCACTGTTGTCTTTTTGCAGGATATTCTAGATAGTGCAAAGGAAGCCATGCTCTCTACCACCAGTTTGAACAACCAAATTCGGTTGGATGAACTTGCACAGCTGGGTATTTCAAGTACAAAAGATGCCATTGACTATGTGGCAGATCAATTGGGTAGCTCTGCTGTCATCATCCAGGATATGGCCGCTAAAAGAATTAAAGATTATGAGTTTTCATGGGATCGTATGGTGGCTTCCAAGGGTAACACTGGTGTCTATCTCCAATACACATATGCACGCATGTGTGGGTAATGCATATCATATATAGATATATACTTTTTACTGTCGTTTTTAATCACTTTGTTTTATTATTAGTATTGAACGTAAATCTGACTTTACGCCTAGTTTGAATTGTGATTTATCTGTATTGAATGAAGATGAGGCTTTTGAACTAGCTTTGCTTATATCTCAATTTCCCGATATTGTAAAATCATCTTGTCATTGTATGGAACCCTGTACGGTTGTTCAGTATCTCTTCCAGCTTTCACATGCTTCAAGTCAGGCTCATACTAAATTGCGTGTAAAAGGAGCAGATCCAGAGTTAGCTAAGGCCCGCCTTTTACTATTCTCGGCCGCTAAAACAACTTTGGGAAATGGTTTAAAGTTGCTGGGAATTGACCCACTTTCACGCATGTAACATCAGTCCTTATAAATGCATTTGCTCATCGTTTGCTTTATTTGTTTTATAATAAAATATATAATATTTAAAATGACTCAAAGTATATATGGATACTTCAAGAAACTGGTGTATAAAATCCACAACAAAAGAGAATAACAGTGATATAATCTGATTTAAAGATTTTTTTTCAAGAAAATATATGTAATTTAGCAGCTATATATATATATATATTTAATAATGGGTATATCCTAAATGAAGTGTATCTAATAAGGATCGATAAAGAAACTTGTAAGCCCAAACATTTCCCCGTAAACGACGCATGTCGACAATATACAAGCCCGGTAAATTCTTGATTCTACAAATCTCGACACTAAATCGAACCTCTTCACCTGGATCCACTGTTGGATCACCATAGATGCCATTGGGGCGTCGTAATAGCTTTCGAAACGTCTTTTTGTGTCGTGTGCATCTCAGTTTGTAATCACCATCCTTTTTAAAGTCCAACCCCATCTCGTTTAGTGTCTGCTTTATCTCGAGTAGTACAATGGAAGGGGAACGTGATGTGAGTGCGTCTTGATCTACAGCACCGTGATGCGTGCGTAACTTTTCTTGGATGACAGGTTCTTTGTGTAACACATCGACCAGTGTAGATCGATGAATGGTACCTTTATGATATAATTGAAAAATGAATTAAATGGGGAGAAAAAAAAGTAAACATATATTTACTTACTTAAAGGTTTCTTTTTAAACCAATCTATAAATTTCTTGCCTGTGCTTCGTTTCTCCTTTTCAGACAGGCTAGTGTGTTCAGAGACAGAAGGCATTATGGGTGTTCTCTGGGACTTTGTAAATTTGTGATCAATTGAATTCACCAATAGACTTAACGTCTTTCTGCGAGGAGAGGGCGGCGGTGTCATTTGCTTCTTTTGTTTGCTATCTTTTCTTTGTACACTAGACAGGAACTTGGCTTGCAAAATGGAGCCTTCAAGTGACATGTGTTTTGTGCTACGTGGCGGCGGCGTGTTAATGTGACCTGAAAGGAAATGATCTGAAAGGAAATGATCTGAATGTTTTGATTTCGCGGATGACCGTTTGTTATCCACTCGAATCGATGGTTTTGGTGTATCTGGCTCCGTTATTGCATCATTTATACTTGATGTATTTTTGAATTGAATTGATTCTGATATGCTTACATCTTCATCCTGGTCACTATTGGTATTGTTAGCACTATTGTCATCATCCATCGTGGTTGTTACAGATTTCAAATCTTGGGTGGTATGCCGATCATGATTGTTTTTAATTTCGATTGTTGTTCCGACTGGCTTTTCCAATAGTAGCGTGTTCATGTCTGGCACATTCTCTTGAGATGGTTCCTTTTCATTTACTGGGATAGTCTCCACTGGATCTTCTATCGAGATATCATTTTGGTCGACTTTTAATTGACTTGTCGATGATGGTTCAGCAGGCTCTACTTGATCTGCGACCTCTTCACTCTCTCCATCATTTTCTGTTGTTGCCTCTTGTTCTTGATCTACTTGATCTTCCTGTTTCTCTTCTTGACCTACTTCGTTTGGCAGTTTCTCTGTTGATTCTTCCATTACGTCATTCTGATGCGGAATATTCTCCAGAGGTATAGTTTGTGGATTGTCAGCAATAGACGTTTCGGTAACTTGAGTATCAAGACTTTTAAACAAATGACGGTGATTTTCTAACCAAGGATGGTCCATGATGGTTTCCATATCACATCTTTTGATGGGATCGGGCACGAGCATCAAACGCATAAGGTCACAGGCCTCCTGAGAAATATAGTCTGGAAATATCAAGGGAGTGTTTAGAATATACTTATACAAAAGGTTGATATTGTCGCTTTCAGGATTTTCAGGGTCATCATCAAACGGTAAATAACCACATAACATAGCAAACAAAATAACACCACATGACCAAATATCGACTGCGGTGCCAACATAGAGGCCCTGATTCATGACTAACTCGGGTGCAGCATAGCAAGGAGAGCCGCACGAAGTAGCCATCAAATCATCAATGGAGGATGAAAACTGGTTGGCAAAACCAAAATCTGTAATCAAGACATTACGATGACGGTCCAATAAAAGGTTTTCCAACTTTAGATCTCGGTGAACAATCTGCTTCTGGTGCATGTAATGTACGCCACTTATCAGCTGCGCAAATAATCGGCTGGCATCTTTCTCCTTGAGGTAACGGTGTGCTAATATATAGTCAAATAATTCACCGCCTGTGGCGCATTGCAGGATAATACCAATATATTTTTCAGTTTCAATCACATCATGGAGGTCTACAATAAAAGGATGTCGAAGTTTCTATTTGGTAACATGTTTTTTTTTTGTTTTTTGTTTTTTCATTATTGTTATTTTTTTTGTCTTTTTTGTTAGGTTAGGATAACAAAACCAACTTTTTTTTATATTCTTACCCGTAACACAATGATTTCTCTTTCTACTTTAGTCATTCTTGAAGCAGAATCAATACTATCCTTTCTAATCAGTTTTATTGCTACCTAGTAACAATTATTTTTATTATTATTGTTGTGATTATAATTATCGTCAGTTGTGATTCACTATTTTTAATGGTATTGATAGATCAAACCTCCTGTCCTGTCTTGACTTCGACACCAAACTTGACCTTGCCAAACTCGCCTTCGCCAAGTGTTTGTAGTAATAGATACGGTCCAAACACTGTTGGCTTTCGTCCAGGCGGTAACTGATAATGGTAAAGTTGGTAGTAATATTGCCACCAGATTTGCTTTTGTTCTAACTTGTCATGTGCGATTGATGTTTCCAGGGGCTGTAAAGTCATTCAAAAAAAAAAAAAGAAAAAGAAAAAAGTGGGGAAAAGGTGTTTGAAAATAAATAAACAATGTCTCTTTTTTTAAAAGAAAGAAAGAAAGAAAAGAAAGAAAACGTGACAATAGTCCTATTTAAGGAGGATATCAAAAGGTTAAATCAAACAAACTGCCTTTATTATTAGTAAAAAGCGGCCTGCAAACTTCCAAAGTAATGACAAGTGCCATTTCACTCATTAGACATTGCGTGAAATGAGACAATATGTGCTTGTTATCATCATTTATTTTCACTGCCATTTATTTTTAATACATCAACTGCATGTCATCTGTTTGCATGATTGCATTTGATTGGTTACAGACACAAGATATTCTCTCTTTTTTTTTTTAATAATAATAAAAAAAATAATATCCATTTCGAGAATCATTTCCTCCTCCTCCTTCTTGTATATAAAAATAAAGTACAAACTCGTCTTCTATTCTGCTTGGCGTAATCAGTATTTGTTTTTTAGTCCGGATGTCCTATTTTTATTCTTCGGCTAAATCTAAAATGCAGTAAACCGGACCAGTCACTTTGAACAAGAGTTTCATCTTTCATTATGCATGTTTGGGGTATCCTACACTTTCTGTGCTCATATCATACTGTATCTCTCAAACATATGCCATATCCGCTCTTAATATAGCCGATCAAAATGGATCTGATATTCAACATGGCTTTAAGGTCTCTATTAAAGAGCCATTAAACTGAAATTTGGTCAATTGAATTATCTATTTTAATCTTACAAATGGATTCTCATTGAATGAATAGACTAACTTTTTTTACGCTACAAGATGGATTAACACCGTTTCAGTTTAATTAATAAAAGTCACCCATTTAAATAAAAAGAACTTACGTTTAAAGACTCAGTCAGTTGCTTTTATTTTATTATATACGCTTTATCAATAATCTACAATACTTTTGGTGGGGCATAATCATGACCTCTTCAGAAAACTAGAACCCTTTTATGCTGCCTTGATCAGTACAGTCATAACAGACATATCTGTACCGATTTCTACTCATGTGGGTTCTTTCAAAATTCATTCTTGGGACTAGTATCATGGAGACAATTCATTGTTGTCCGTATACAAAATCAATTGAAAGGAGAAAAAAAGAAAATACAATGATTTGCTATATTCCGAACAAGTTTCTTTATCCGTTCACAAATATACTTTAAAAGTTCATTACCATTTTGATCATTCTCAAGCACACTTGTAGATGACTTTTCAAATAATTTATTGTTACTTCTATAAAATGTACAACCAAGTAAATTCATCATTTATGTTATATATATAAAAGGTGCCAACTCAAGCCCGTTCCTCAAGTTGAGCTTCAACAAAAAGCAATCTAATCTACGCTTTTCCCTTTTTAACCAAATAATGATTATCGTTGAAAAAAACAAGGTGGGTATTTACAATTGTCAAAAGAACAATTGTGTTGCTTGTAACATCTAATTTTCGACACACTTTCTGTACTGTTGCCGCATTTCTACCAGATTCTGTCCAAATGTGCAATATTTGCCTATCAAATTCATGCTGACTTGCTGCCTGTTGGAGTGCATTTAGTTTTCTTATCAGTAAGAGTGACGCATCTTCTTTGGTGTAACTACGGTTAAATGACATAGCCCGAGTGACTGAAACGGCAAGTGATATATTCTTTCGAATTGGAGGGTAATATAATTGACAGGCATAGTCAAGTAACGGGCCGCCCTTTTTTTTATTGGTTAGTTCAGTCTCAGTCTTGGTCAACCGAACATCAAGCAATCGAGTCAAAAGCTCTATAGAGAGTGCTTCGCTGTATATACTAGATCCTCCACCGTTAGGCGTATTTGCCAGTCGTTGTGCTCCTCTCCCCAATACCGCTTGCCGAGTAATGTCTACATTGGTCGTCACCAACGTGAAGCGCCCAGGATGGATAAGATTACCCATTATACTCAACATGGCTTGCCGTGAAACATGAATGGTAAGATCCGGATAGTGAAACTGTAACCTTTTTTCAAATAAATGCTTTCGAGTCCAGGAAAGAAACTTTCGAAATGTGCCATTATGAGTGAGATTGCGCAAGCTGTTAAAAGACATGTTGAGAATAATAAATATGGGGAAAGCTCAGCCATCCATTGTTTTCTTGTGAATTTTTTCCAGGCACGTGCTGCCATGGTTACATTTTAAAAAATATTTATTGACTCGAGTTCAAAAAGTCTTTTTAAAATAAACAGAACGAATACTCGGTTAAATCAACATGAGCCACTTTTTTGGTTGAAAAAAAAAAAGGGAAAAAGAGAGAAAGGAAGAAAATAGAGTTGTATTATTTAATATTGAAAGTAAAAGATAGATAATTGGGTTATCAATTGTTTTTTGATTTTTTCTTTCAAAAAAGCTATCAATTGTGACACATGTGTTGGACTTGAGAAAAAAATTCCAATGATAGGAAAAAATCGTCGGAGAGACTATAGAGCAGTTTTCTTCTGGTCGGAAATGTCAGGAACACGTTGGTATACAAAATTTTGTTTGACAGGGACTCACAATTGTCCCTGATATGTAGAACATTTTCTTTGATAGGAAGGGTTCATTACTAATCTATAAATTAATACATAATATCAAACTGTAATCTACTTGATCTCATACATTCTACTATCAATACTATAATAAACATAATGTATATATGCATTGCTTTCCCCCTGAATTACATCGCCACTTCATCTCAAAATAATATATACATCAAGCCAATGCTCTCCCTGTAATGATAATTAAAGTTTGATGTTTGAAATACATTTATCAAGATTACAAATTGAATATGACAAGGGTTTTATTATTAATATGCATAAAAAAAATAAACATTCAAATTAAAACTCTATTTTATTAGACATTTGCAAATTTAAAAAAACAACATGCTCTAATAGCATTTTTACATACGGGTAGTCTAAACGTACCCACTGTGTCACGTGTTTTATACCCATACATACCCATCCGATCAGCTTTCGGTTCTATTTATCATGCGTTTGCTGGTTTTTTTTTCTTAAAAAAAATAATGTTCCAGCACGTCATTTTCTATTCGCCTGATTGGTACCAAAAGTTGTCAAAAACATCAAAATGAAAGATGTCTTTCTTTTTTCTTTTTTTTCTCTTTCTCACACTCCATTGACATCACTTGGCGTCAAAAAGGTTTGTAAAGGATATTCAATGGTGGAAGGAAGGATATAGACAAAGATAATAGTAACATGGTGGTTTCAGGTGTGTTTTGCCTTGGCCCTTGCCTTGCCTTGGCACTTACTTGAAAAAAAGGTATGTAAAGGACAATTTAAAGGATATTCAATGATGGAACAAAGGATAAAGGCAAAGGTAACAATATCACGATGATTTCAGGTGTGTGTTTAGGGTGCTCTTGACCCTGCTCTGCCCTGCCCTTGCTCTTGGCTCTTGCTTAAAAAAAAAAAGGTATGTAAAGGATGTTAATGGATATAAAAGGTGATATATTTCTAAAGCATGGTATCAATAGTTGTACTTCCAAACGCGTCAGGCACTAGGTATAGTGACCTGGCGCATCCTGCACGATGCAGTGACTCAAATGGCAGTCTGTATACCCACCTGGTGGATATATTTAGACCACCCGTTTTACATAAAATATAAAACCATAAATTCAAATATCTAGAAGATAGTGCATAAATCGCCATTTAAAAACCAAAAAAAAAAGAAACAAAGGATGATATGTGCTACTTCAATGCTATAAAGTAAGAAAAACATAAAACATTTTTTACGGAAATCAATCAGTTATCTTTGTTGGTTCCCACAGAAAGCTTTGTTAATTGCAATCTCTGATCAACACGATGGTTCATGCGGATAAATTAAACCTTCTTTACATCAGCACCTTTTTCATTCTCGGTTAGATGTTGTTCCAGAACTATTAATTCAATATTAATAGCATAAAGCTTGTAATAAAAGGCTATGTAGATTTACCGATTACATTTATATATCATTCTGTGTACCAATTCTAGAATCTATTTTTATAAGCAACATATATTTAAACATAGGCCAAATTTCCCGAGATTTCTAATTTGGATTAATCCTGTAAAGGAATCTCTCTTGACAAAAAGGGGTAGAGTCGGTGGAACACCGCTAAAACTGTATTTGTCATTACTCCTTCTTTCTATTATTAATATCTAAGCAACCAAGTTTTTTTATTTTTATTTTTATTTTTTTTATCTGCTTGTGCTGTTGCTTAAAGAAAGCCATCTGATTATATATCAAGATGTACTGATGATAGGAAATCTTGTCACCAATCTTTTATCATACTAAAGCCGCCAAGTCGTTTTTTTTCTTTCTTCTTCTTTTTTTAAAAGCCCACACTATTCGGAGTATCTTGATATAATGCATGATCCATTGCGTGATTTAAACAAAAGCTTTTTCATCTTTGCTTTTGTATGCTTCGTTGAATCAAGTTCTATAACAAGCGACGACTATTAGTAATAAAAGGAATAACTTTAAAATTTGTTGTACGCCTAAAATAATATATATATACATATATAAAAAAATCATGCAAAGACCTTTTATTGTTCTGGAACGAAATAAATGGCTTGCTTCACTCACTCTTTTATTTGGTGTTTTCGGATTATCCGAGAATTCGATTTTTTTTTCTCAGGCTAATGTTGTAGAGGGAAGGCATCTTCCTGTTATTGTTTTATTGTTGCTATCAATCTCCAACAAGAGTAATCTTATTATTTTCCCCATTTGTGTGCTTGATACACTGATTTCCCATAATATTTTCTCATAGAGTGTTGGAGCAAAGAAAAAAGAAGGACAAAAGAGGATGAATCAAGTTTATGTAAAATCTATTATTATTATAAATACCAGTGATAGAAATCAGATCACTAATTACGAGTATTTCTCAAATCAAAAGCGAAGAAACGAAAATGTAAAGGCGATAACGCCTTTTTTCTTTTTTGTAACACTCTTTTTCTATCGACAAGAAATGGGTTAGAATCGGCCTTTCAATTGGTTCATTTTTTTAAACGAATTGGAGTAAAGCCACTAAAATAAATAAAATCGATTCTTTTTTTTTCCAAGATTGCATTATAAAATACAAATATATAAATAAAAAACAAATAAAAAAGCTAGAACACAAGATAGATCATGATATCCATTAATTTAAACAAACAATGAACGACCAATAACAATGCCCTAAAACTGAAAAGAGCGGGAAACGTGGGAAGTAGGAATCGAGAAACATACCTCCGGTTTTACATACTACATGTACCTTGCCAATGATAAAGTGGCAATGGTATAAAACAGAAAAAGAAAAAGATAGATTGATATACTTATTATAGCAAGAAAAAAAGTGGTTATGAATTTAAAAGCGCTCACTCATTCTAACGCCATTTAAATTGTAGAGATAGTTATTTTACATGTAAAAAACATTTTAGCCACATTGCCATTGCATACATAATTGCAATTGAATGTGGTGTTTATTGATACTCGATCATTTAATCGTAATAGTTTATTAAATAAATAGCAACAAGAAAAGAATAGTCAAAAAACAAAACAAAAACTTATAATTGATTGTACAACCAAAAGTGGTATTGATTATTTATCTTTTTGATCAATAGTTCAGAGGAACACAATATTGGACGGAGTTGGAACAAAATTGTGAAACTGAAAAACTTTATCTTTTATCGGATCCATAATAGGATTGGCGTTGTCGGTTGATTTTTTTGTATAAAAAGGAACTAATTTCGTCAACAGGTCCAAGAATTAACATAAAAAAAAACTAAAGTATCTCTTTTTAGTTTTTTTATAAAGACCTTTTCTCTTTTTTTTATTTCTTTTTTTTATATATATATATCTTTATCACATAACTTATTTTATACTATTTACTTAAGCTGTACATATGTCTCTCACACTATCATCACACCCAATTCCCTTCAAGAAGGTTCAATTAAAACGACCTACCACTACTATTATACCTATGCGCCCAATTGTTCAACATAAAAAGAAGACTGTACGATTTTCAGATGAAAATCAAGAACGTTATTTCTTAAAATGCCAAGCACCATCCGCTATCCGTGAGGGCGATCCTCATGAGAATGATTTATCTGCTGATGATTTCAAATTGACACTTCCCAATTGGCCCAAGAGATCCATTGCTTTGAATGACAAGAAGATCCGTATGGAAAATATTACTTTGACCGAAGCTGATACCAAAGACAGATTACAAAACAAAATTATGATTGAAGGCCGCTGCAAAGCATTGAATATTTCGTTTGAAAAATTAATATCTGTCCGTTATACATTTGATTTATGGAGTACATATCACGAAACACCGGCCATTTACCGCGATTCCTTGGCAACTACTGGAAATACTTGGGATAGATTTTCATTTTATATCCCAATTGATGCTAAAAAGACAACCCTCTATATTGCCTTGCGATACTCTGTCAACAATGAAGAATATTGGGATAACAACAATGGTATGAATTATGAAGTATGTATAACATCAGAGGAACCAGAAGAAAACGAGGAATTGTCTGAGCAGGCTCGCAATCCTAAAGATACCAAGATCCTTGGCCGCCGTTATGATTTCACCGCCTCACTCAATGCTGTTCGCAAGCCTTTCTCTCCTCCTCCTTCACCTCCTGGTACTCCTACCGAAACTTTTGTTGATTATACCCCACCCGTCTTCTTTGGCTCATTTGACTCATTCTCTTCTAAAACCCCTTCAAAATCACCCGAACTTGTTTCTCCTCCATCGTCCCCTCTCATGTCTCCCCCTGTTTCCGCCGAGGGTTTCCAAATGAGTTACAGCGATTTTGTTGACAAGTATTGCTTTTATAATTCACACAACTCCATCTACAGCATTTATTCTACCTCTCCTTCTGCTGTTCTTTCTTAAAAAAAAAGTCTTTCATTTCCTTTATTCCTTAATTTCCCATATATCTTAATCTCAAATTATTGTAAATATATTGATTTCCATGTCATCCATTTCATACCACCTCAAAAGAAAGTTTTATAAATAAATAAATAGTATTGATTCAATTATATTGTTATTTTTTTTTATATATGTGAAAATAGTTGTGTGATGTGATTAAAATAAAAAGGCTTGTTTTTTTCTTCTCTCGGCATGATAATCCGGTGGATCCGGTTTGGTATGTTCTCCAAATATATTACTCCTTTTGTTACAAGTACGCCATTTTCCAAAAATTATTCTAGGCCCTTTATCGATAAAAATAAATAAAATGAGGTTAAAGTATGAGAGATCGCTGGTGATAGCTTGTTGTACAACGTTTTTGTGATTCCGTTATCTAAAGGTATGACAATGTTCTATATACAATCCTGTTTAGTGTGTGTGTGTGGGGTATAAACACTTCTCCTTTTTATTCGTTTCCCATGCCTATTATATCTTTTTATTTATTTATTTACATCATTATAAAACAATACACATTAAAACATGATAAAACTGCAAAATAGTTTGCGCTGTACTTTTTTGGACAAGTCGGGAAACATTCTATTCGTCTAAAAATCCGGGGAAAGTCGGTTTTTGATAGAAGTTTGTGGAGACTCCGACTATTTTGGGGATTGTCCAAAGCGTTATGATTACACAGGAAAAAAATTTTTTCTTCAATATTTTTTTTGGTCCCTGTTTTTGATCCCTTTGTTCTCTCTTGCTTATTAATAACTCCGCCTATTAT
>VCJL01001926.1:55443-73859 GCA_024139405.1 Backusella mclennaniae | reverse complement strand
GATATAATTATTTAATTAGCCACCATCGACCTCTTTTTCACAAAAATTCGTCGTAAGAAACTGATATTAAATGGAGTAATGAAAAATCGGCCCTGTGTATTACATTATGTCTAAATATATTCCACTAAACGTCTCTATATTTGGCTAATTCAGACTTTGATGGCTAGACTGCGTGTTTTTTCACTGCTTCCCGTTTTCCATATTGATATCATTACACATAGTTTATGCTAAAGGCAATGATAACGGTGCATTTGTTTTTTCTTTTAGTATCAAAATTCAATTTAGCTTATTCTAACCAACACATCCAGCTTCTTGATTTTCTTTTCTTTTGCATGATATGGGATAATGGGATCAGATAAATTTGTCTTTTGAAGTTTGTTACGAATCATCCAAGTTGTACAAAAGCATTTGTTTTCAGTCTTTTTTTTTTCGCACGCACACTTTCAATGTTAACTTACTATATATAAGAAAGCGTAATACCATAGGTTGGTTTGTAGCATAAAAAACTCATAACCTTTCGTAGGATACTTCAGGTATGGATCAGAATCTGTCACTTGCGCAACTATTTTTATGATCTCGTTAACGTCAAAACTTAAATCAATATTTTTAATAATCGATTCTTATTTTCATAATATTGTTTTACTATGGGTGATTTTATTTAAAAGTGATTGGTGCTTAATTATTTGCTTATACAACCTTCTTCATCTTTCACTTTTTCTATACCTTCCTTTTTCAGCTCATCGATTTTAAAATAAATCAAGTTTTTACAGAAACAACGGTGGACTTTGATTTCATAAATGAGTCTATATTTTATGTCAATAAACCAAAAAAATTGCTGTATGATGATTGCTAAGTGATATATGAAACACTTTCCATAATGAATTACTCAGATATTTATACTATATGATTTATAAAACAGGACGAAATAAAATAACTGAAGACATAACCGATGCCAATGGACGAAAATCTCATAGTAAAGCACCATTTTTCTCTAATATCCCACTCTCATCAGAAATGTGCTTGACTGGGGGCAAATAACAAGCATACCGTAGATATAAGAAGTAATCAAATTACTAAGTTTATTTCGTTTTATCTGACTACATAATGATATTCTAATCAACTCTCTTGAGCTTTAAGTCCCAATTTTTTGCTTATACATAAGTCAAAGGGTTTCCTAGCAATGGCTTAATATGAAGAGTATACTTGAAAGGTACATAAAGACGATATTTAGCATTCAGAAACCTTCCGAAGTTAGCTTATCAATAAAATAAAAATAACAGCAATCATCGTATAATGCTTAGGATAAAAGCTACTCATCTCATGTTATTTGTTGCACAGTTTTCAAACATAATGCGCACAATATTCACATCCAAAAATCCCTTTTAATGGAAAATTAAAATAAAAAGCTGTTTTTGACTTTACCTTCCGATTTATTTGATCTTTTTTTTTGTAATAGCACTAAAAGATCATCGGAAAGAAAGGGATAATTAAACTGAGGGTACTGTGCGTTAAATCAAAACATGTATACTTTGTTGTAAACAATCAGAAGACAGTATGAGTCACCAGCAATCATACTAAAAAAAGTCGACATGTAACATTGAACAAAAATACGTATCATCTGATAATTCAAAGAGAGAGATCAAACTTTACGGTGTTTTGGTTCAACGTATGCTTGATTAGATGCTCATTACTCTGCATCAAGTTCATTTTGATTAATCATCAGTGCATCCATGCACAAGTGCTGACGTCAATCAGAAATAAAATTATAAATGATGGTAGGGTTGATTTGAGATTTCTGGATTTTATTTTCTATTTGATATACATACTATTAGTTGTCAAAATATTATGAATTCTTCTATTTCTATCAATAACAACAAAGAGCAGCTAAGACTTTTAGTTGACCAGCGAATTATATATACAAGAGATTCCTTGGGCTCTGTGATGATACGTGGAGAAGTTATTGTAAACTTTCCTAAAGATACCATGATTGTTGGTACAATTCAACTCGTTTTCGAAGGAATACAGCGCTATTATACTTGGCCAGGTAACAACAGTTGATTAATAATGATTCGATTTGTCTTGTTAAATGATGCATGTAGGTATTATTGAAACCAAGCCAATAGGAGAGGAGATAGAAACAAAACTGCAAGCAATTGAACTTTCCCTTCTTCCCCCTAATTCGAGTGGGATTATGCCTGCCGGTATTCAACGCTTTCCATTTGAATTCCCAATACCTGCAAACATTTCAACTTCATTATATATAAAAGACCGCATAGAAATATTTTATCAAATCCGTGCAACTCTTACCAAATCATCTCAATCTGCTACGAATAGCCAGCGTTCAGCATGGATAGCTCGAGTCCGGCCCACCGCATCTGATAAAAAAATTATTGCTTGTACCTCGATAAGAATTATCCGCTCACTAGAAACTGTCATGCTTCACAATATTGAAGGAACATCGCAGTGGTTTTCAGAAAATTCAACGGGAGCAACGCACTCAAATGCTTCTACAAATAATGAAACTACAAGCTTGAGTCCAACGGAACCGTCATCCCAGTCTGCTTCAGTTGTTACAGGAACAGATATATCTGATTCATGGGATAGGTATATTCCAAGTGAAAACCGAGGAACGCTTGATGAGCAGCATGATTTATTGGCATACTCTTTGGCCGGAAGATCAGCTGATAATTATAATTCAAGCGTAGAGGAGTTCAACAGGGTTCATCACATTCGGTACAAAATTGGTATTGATCGCACAGCAATTGTTCTTGGAACGAGTGTTGGCATTGAATTGATGGTTGAACCAACAGCATATGATGCAAGAATCCAGTCCATCAAAGTTGATATATTGGAAGACCGAGAATATCAAATGAAGATTCCCATGCACAACTCTTCCGAGGATGTGCGATACTTCAACGAAGGCGTAAATATGGTGCTGAAATGGGCCTTTGGATATCCATCAGAAGCATCTAAACAGCTGAGCGAGAGCGAAAAGAAGATACTCAAAAAGAAAGGAAAACTTACTGATAGTTCCAGTCGGTATGTCCATCCTTGTTCGACCAACAGAGAGAGCAAAAGTCGTTTTGATGTTCAAAGTCCTACCGTTCAAACTCAGAAGGTGTCCGTTTCATTCGATAAAGCAAGCAGATCAGAGTTGGAAAAAGCTCTAGAAGCCGATGAACAAGGTGATCAATCAGGCCTTGCACAAGGCTCATTGTACTCTCCCATAAATTTGAAATCATTGGACCACAATGTTAAAGTTGGAGAATACTTTGGAGGACGTTTTGTAATGCCAGTTCCTGGTTGCTACAGCATACTAAATCCCAGCATGACTCACGATTCAATCAACATAAACCATTGGCTGAGACTTGTCGTCACCATAGCCTGTCATGGCGAAGTTTTTGATATCAAATTGGAATCGCCAATGCATATGCTTGACTGCCGTTTAGTCACCTTTGGTGATGATACGATCCTCCCTCCACCTCCATCCTATGATCTTACCACATGCAATCAGTTGGACCTAGCATGGTCAGGCACTTTTTGGGAACAACGCGAACGAATTACATCAGAAATTGGGTTTGGTGTTTACTATCCATGTCCATGTGAGCTAAGAAAAAATAAAAATTCACGAACACCTAGTCAATCAAGGGACAACCCCTTGACGTTTTTGAAAAAGGCTGCTCTTCCTACACAGCCATCCTACCCAGCCTCTTTGATGCCTGAATGGGGACCACCACCGAGCTATAGAGAAGAATAGAGAGGTAATAAGAGTATATAGTATATAAACCATTATAGTAAACTATTTATCTTGTGCATCCTCATTTTTTCCCAACCAATCCGTTTCCTCTCAAGACAACTAATATGTTTATAAATTCTTCAAAAATACCAAAATTAATAAAGTAGTAGCAGTTTTTTTTTATTGAATATATGTGTATAGTCCCTTATACGTATTTTGGTTCTGTCTAGTGTGCTATATGGTAAAAATTTAATCATCATATTACTGTTTTACTCGTGAATTCTATAAATGCTTGCTTATTGGGCAAGAAAAACAATTTCATCAAAAAGAGATGTAAAGATTGTAAATAGTAAAGCTTATCAATAAAGGTAAATCCTGCTTCCTCGGATTAACCGCTGATAGAAAATGTTTTTGTGACCAAATGTGAAAAAAAAAGAAAAAAACGTTTACCCATAAGAGTGGCGTCTAGATTTTTGACCTTTTGTGCCCAAGTTTTTTTTAAACACAAACACGTTAGATAATTGGGCACGCGCGTTGTGAACCTTACTTCAATTATGCGCACAACTCCACGAACACCTGGATTAAATAATCATAATTCTATTCGGAGAGGTGAAACTATGGTATGAAGTAAAGTGTGCTATGCATTTATTGGCTCTTACAAAAAAGCAAGTGTATACCAATAGGCACTTTACCCTTAGCAGGCAACTTTCTGTTATATGCTTGAGGAACATTTTAAACTCATTTTAAGAAGCACAGCCGCGGTGACTGTTTTTTTGTTTTTTTTTCTCTTGTATAATTATGTTTGGTAGACTACTAAACCATACAAAAATTTCTTTTTCCACTTACATTAATATGGTCAAGGTACGTCGCTTTAAACGAAATAAAAATGTATTATTTCTTACTGTATATTCTTAGACAATCGGTACTCATAGTGGTCATTTTCACTGGTATGAAGTGGAGTAGAGAAAAGCGGTTTTACATAAGAGATCTAACACATAGTATCATAGCGATGAAGCTTTAGCAGTTTCCATGTTGAAGCAAACCAAGGAGTTCCAAGGTGCCACCTTGATTCGTACTCGCGACGCTGCAAAGTTGGAAGAATGTGACATTGTTGTTGATGTTGGAGGTGTTTATGATCCTGCAAAGCACAGATACGATCACCACCAGGTAGAGAGAAAGACGGTTTATATACGTGTCAGCCAATTGATATATTTCTATATAGCGTGGATTTACAGAGACATTTTCTGATGAGTATCAAACAAAGTTGAGTTCTGCTGGTTTGGTTTACAAGTAAGCAAAAGAGAAACATTAAGGTGGATAGAAAAAGGCGGTGATTAATTGGTCGTGTTTCCAGGCACTTTGGTAAAGAAGTGATTATGAACCTTCTTGGAAAATCTGAAATTGACAGTGAAGTCGATATCATCTTTGCAAGAACTTACAAGGTAAATTCCCATCTACTTAAAAAATCGATTAATGGGCTAATAATTATGATGAAAGGGTTTCATTGAATCTTTGGATGCTAATGATAACGGTATCAGCGCCTATCCCAACAACATCACTCCTCTTTTCAAGGAAAGCCCAACCAGTCTTCCTTCCAGAGTTGCAAAGAAGAACCCCAACTGGAACGAAGACTTGACTGATCCCGAGATTGATGCTCGTTTCGTTCAAGCCTCCGATATGGCTGGTGCTGAGCTTGGTGACTTTGTTCAAGGTCTTCATAATGCTTGGTTACCTGCCCGTTCCCTTGTTGTTGATGCCCTTGAGAAGCGCTTTGATGTAAATGCCTCTGGCCGTGTTATTGCTGTTGAACGCGCTTGTCCTTGGAAGGAGCACTTGATGGAGCTCGAAAAGGAACGTAACCTTGTTGATGATAAGTCAATCTTGTATGTACTTTATCCTGAATCCAGTCCCGACGGTAACTGGCGCATCCAATGTGTCCCTGTTCGTCCTGAAGGTTTTGAGAATAGAAAGAGTTTACCTGAAACCTGGAGAGGTTTCCGTGATGATGAATTGAGCCGTATTTCTGGCGTTAACAACTGTATTTTTGTTCATGCTGGTGGTTTTATTGGTGGCAACAAGTCTAGACAAGGTGTGTATGATATGGCCAGACTTGCCTTGGAATTGTAAATAGCTTTGATACGTCAATCTTGACTTTTTTTGTCACATTAATAAATATATGATATGAAATAAGTGGTACAATATTGTACAAGACATTTTACATTGATATGAACTGGGTGAAAGGTAAATGCAAGTATACTATGGGAATTTAGGAGGTTTCAGTCATCATCATTTCTCAAAGTAACTGCAACAACAATGTTTGATGACGTTAAAATGAATAATATCATCCTTTTGATGCCATGAAAAATGATTTTCATAAACTATGGAATCACGACAAGGTGTTAGGCTCGTCAATTGGAGAGGGTACACTTAATCCGACCATGAACAAACTTGCGTTTTCTGGGAATACTTTTTTCGCTGCATGTAACAACACCGAGAAAAAAAAGGATATGGTTACATGCACTGCACTTTTCACTACAAGCCAAATTAGCGTGGCATCAATGTAATATATAAACCCAAATTTCTCCAAAAAAGGATTGTGGTTTTATATCACTCGTTACATAATTGTTATATATTTGATTTCACTTCAAATAATACTAGTGTTATTAATCTCATACATTTATGAGTACAATACAGTGACATTGATTGATATAGAAAATGAACGCACTCCTTATATAGTATATTATTGTTGTATAAATAGATTAGCTTTATCTAGTACGAATAAGGGGAAGAACGTTGGTTTGATTGTTTTATGCAGCGTGATTTTATTTTCTCATTTGTTTATCAGAATAATGAAAACATGATTCATTGTTTATGAGGTGATAAAAAAGAGGGATTTGTTTCTCTTTTTCTCTCGCTTTCTTTCACTCACTTCACTATGATTTACAAAAAACGCACTTCTCTACTCTCAGTCCAAATGGGAACAGCTACCTCATATTATAGTAAGATGGGCCTTTGAAAGTATATACCGATATTTATACTTACTTGCTATTATTACGTTCAATAGAACACTATCACTCTCCACGGCCCTGTGCTTTTATATGTGACAACAATAAAAATGGAAATCAACCGGTATTCTCTCGTTTCTTCAAAAGAAAGCAAAGGAACATAGAACCTTGGACTATAGACATGGACTTGAGTAAGTTTACTCTTTGCAAAAGGTAAGGAGCATCAAGCTTATGTTGGATATTTTATTTTCTGAATGACGTCAGTCTAATGATATTTGTAGTGAAAAATGTAGTGCTTCTAACGATATCCGTAAATTAAAGTCCTTTGACGAAGGAATAAAAAATAAAAAAGATGGCTTTTCATGTACTGAGGTCCGCCAATTAATCACGATCCGCCAAAAAATAATTACAAAACACAAAAAACGGTTTAAACTGTCTCTTTATGAAGCTAAAAGTTTAAAACTAGGACGATGTCTGGTTGGCCTTGAAATCGAAAAGTGGAACAACTTGGACGACTTGGCAAGACATGCAATGACGCTAAAACAAAAAAAAATGCTGAAGTAACTACTGAATGGTCTTTAGACACATACTGTACAGCACTGCATAATATATCCAAAAACTTTTTGAGGAGCACCACTATCAGACAGTTTTCCACCAAGTTGAAGCTTTATTTGGACGATGAATCCACAATTCGTAGTTACAAATCAATCTTCAGTAATTTAGGGATAACATTGAGAACTCTGCTCAAATAGTCAAAGCACGCAACCTTCGGGAAAACAAGACAAATACCATATATTGGCTCTGGATCTTCAGTATATTTTATCACCCATATTTTATTACTACAACATCCTTTATGGTGTAAACCTACTTGATTGAGAAAATAAGTATTAAATACAGTAGTTCAAAATTTGGTCTTTATTTATTAAATTATATCATCATCTTTTTAACCCCAGGATTTTACAAAGTCAAAAGTGTTATCTCGATTAACTGATCTCCTTGATTCTTTTTTCAGTAATTCGTGTCTCTTGCTTTTACAACACTTTTTATCCTCAGCTTTATCACATTTGTTCTGTCTGATTTGGTTTGATGAAAAAATCAAAATCCGAGTTTAAGTTGAGAATGGACACATATCACGCAACAATAGTTACACAAAATGCAATTTCAGCAAATAAGAATTCATTCAAATGAGGTGCTATTTAATATTCCGAGGTTCTCCACATCTTTATTGATAAAGAAGGGTAAATATAAACCCTTGACTTATGTGTTTCTTTTTTTCTGCAAAAAATTTACCTTCGATGATATTATGCAAGCGCGCTTTATAAGTCATTTGCATAAGTTTTTTTTTAGGCATAACATATTTATAGAGAATATTTATACAAATTGGTCATTTTAATAATGGAAGGAATATTCATTTCATATGATATAGTCAATTGTGAACTCAACTCTAAAAACACTGATTAGTAAAAATCACGACATTTTTTTTCTTCATTACATAGTAGAGCACAATGAAGGCGTGTGAAAGACGCAATTTGATCAGAAACTTATTTAACTGATGGCGACAGTACTCATAATCTTTTTCTGTGTTGGATTGCGCAATTCGACATTTCAACCCCGTAATTTGCTTTCTTTTGGTGGAATCACGCAATACAACCAAATTAACCACCATAAACTTGTCTTCCCCACCACTAGAAAATTTAGCCCATGAGAAAATCAAACGTAGTATATATATATGTGGGTGGTTTTTCTTCATTTTTTTTCCTGTATCAAACTATTCAAATAATATCAAAACCATCTTTCTCTCTTATTAAAAATGGCTACCGTACAACAACCTATCAAGAATGAATCCAATTGGCGCGGATTTTCACTTTCTGGCAGTAACACTGTACAGACTGATTTTCCTGATCAAATCCAAGGTCCCTCAGTATGGGATGGAAAGGAATTGGAAGAGCACTCTGAAAAGTGGATCTATCACCTTACCCAAGACGACATCAAAGACATCCATCATGCTCTCCAGCACTTCAAGTCTCTTAACCTACCTTTGATCGATATTTCTCCTGAAACCTTTCCTTTGACCACATTCAAGGAAGTCATCGCCAAGGAGCGCAAGAATCTCTTTGATGGTTTAGGCTTCGGACTCTTGAGAGGATTTCCTATTCTCGATTATGAACGTCAAGATCAGGCTATTGTCTTTATGGGTATCGGCTCCTACATTGGTATCCGCAAACCTCAAAATTCCAAGGGACACGTTTTGGGTCATGTCAAGGATTTGACCTATGGATCTGTTACCAAGAGTTTATATGATGCCGAAAGTCCCGTTACCAGAATCTATGCTACCAAGAAGGCTCAACCATTCCATGTTGATGGTGCTGATGTTGTTGCTTTACTTTGCTTGAATGAAGGCTATGAGGGAGGTTTGAGTTCTGTTATTTCCTCACACACTGTCTACAATCGCTTGAAGGAATTGCGCCCCGATATCATTGAGCTTTTGAAAGAGCCTTGGTTATGGGACAGAAAGGGTGAACATGGTCCTGGCGAACCTGAATATATTCCTGCATCACCATTGACGTTTTTCAAGGAAAGACTATTTACCTTCTGGGGACCTCATTTCTTTGAAACTGTTACTCGCTTCCCTGAAGTGACCGTTGGAGAAGAAAGATTTGAAGCCATGCGTTACATCCAAGAACTTTGTGAACGTGAATGTCTGAATATGAAACTCAAAGTTGGTGATATCCAGCTCGTTCAAAATTATCAGATCCTGCACGCCCGCACTGCTTATACAGATAAGCCCGGTCAGGCCCGTCACTTGCTACGTCTCTGGTTTATTGTCAATGCTCAAGAGGTTGGCTGGCAGATGCCTTTTGCCAGTGGTGATTACAATTACAATTACGAATACTCTGGCAACTATACTGTACCTTTGGAAGCCGAATAATCTGCTTGTACTTCCAATTTAATTTATATTTAATTTAATTTTTACCTTTTTTTCTTTGTCCATAGATAGTAAATGAATGTATGTTATTAACACAATTCAATATTTTAAAAAATACCAATAATAAAAAACATAAATGACACGTTTTCTCTTTTGAATTCCAAATTAAACCTTTTTATTACTTTTACATTATTAACAAGTTTTGCGGCTTTTCACCATTTAATTCTATTGCATTTATCGCTTCCAAAACTATGGTTCATTGATCCCCGGTATAAGTTTTTGATGATCTTCTTTTTTATTATTGTTTCTTCTACAATTGGGCGACAATCGCATGGATCTACGCGTCCATACCAGATGCCTGTTAGTCCCTTGTTTACATAACAGATCACGTTGCCTGCGAATTTATGCCCTAAAATAAGCCACATTATCAGTACAAAAAACTTTATACATGCAAGAAGGTCTATCTTACCTCCAACATGGCTCACCATCAGCACAGTGGTTCCGCCTTCTCCATCATGTATGTCAAGTTCACGCAGCACATGATCAAATTCCCTGCTTAGAATAGGTGCTGTGATACCACATCGCTTGTCTCTTTTTCTGTGTGAGCAAATCAGGATCATTGAGTCATATGGATTGGGGTAAACTCCCAATTCTTTCAAGTCCAGTGTTTTAAAATATTCTACGCTATTTGTGTCCTTCTTTGGCAGAGGTGCTTTGACAAAAATATCATATACAACTTGAGCATCCTCTGGTCCGACATTACCAATGATGATATTATCTGGTAGAACCACTATATCCATAGAACAGTGATAGGTTGTGGCATGTGTAGATATCATGGATGTGTTTGTAATAAAGGTACGCCATTCCATTGGGTTTTCTTTTACAAGTTCGTGCAAGTTTGCAGCTAAAGAGCCATAGTCTTCTTCTATTCGTGCAGGCCAGTCGCACATAGCCGTTGCAATCATAAAGTGGCGACCATATGGTGACATTGAGCCTAGTAATGGTGTTTCGCGATCGAGGTCTAAGTAAGGGGGGAAACTTTTATGGTCGTCACAAGGGTCTGTACAGGCGCTACAGTCCTTTTCATTTAATAACAAGTCGCTTGGTGGTATTTGATCGATTTCAACTTCTCCATGTTCATTTTTAATCTCGACCCTTGGTGTATCTGCTGAACTTGCCGTACTAAAGGAATCTACGCTTGAATTTATAAAGTTGCCTAGTGATTTTAAAAGTGATGACATTATTATTATTATTATCAAAAGAAAAACAGAATGAAAGATGAAACCTGTAAGAAAGAGAAAAGAAAAAGAAACAAACAAACAAATATCGATGTTTATATTTTTTTAAAAAAATAATAATAATCGGCGCTTATCTGATTTTTTTTTATCCGCGTGATTCTGTTACATTTCTTCAAGTTTTTTTTTCTCATTTTACAAAAGACTCTAACGTGTCTTTTTAATGGATCTGATAAGTTAAATGGGTTGTACAACATCAAACAAGTGGAACACCAAGAATTCCCGGCCCTTTTGCTTTTCTTCTTTACTTTTTCTTCTTTACTCGCTCTTTAGAAACAAATTCATAAAATATAAGTGTATAAGCCAACCTTAAAATTTTGTGAATCAGTTTTAATATGATGTAATGATTAACTAATTAAATAAAGGTCCTGTTTTTTTTTTAGTTTATACACTTTTATGGAAAATACACGTTTTGGGGCAATATTAAACTATGTATATCGATATCATTTTTTCCCTTTAATAAGAGCAAATACCATCACGTGAGGGATGGACATTGGATCTAAGGCGAGAAGCGGATGCAATATGAGAAAAAGCATTTAAGAGACAAACAGCAGCTGATGAAATGTACATTCCATCAATTATGCATTGTTAAGGGCTAAAAAAAAAGGCTTATGATAATGAGAATGACCAATATTCTTAAAGCGAGTTAATAATAGAAATATTAATAGATGAAAGAAAAAAGAAATTCTGCGCAGATTATCGGTGGAAGCGTAACATTTAGCAGAACAATCAAAACTGGGAAAGTTCTTCAACGGTACAACTATAAATAAATGAGAGTTGTTGAACAAAACTATACCGATCATGTGCTATTGGGGGAAGGGCGGATCTCCTCATAAATCGGATAAATGATGACTTTTTTTTAGTCACAGCAGGTGCAAAGTGCAACAATGAAAACAATCTGATTAGATTGCTTTTTTTGAAAACCTATAATTTGGATCAGGAAACACTCTGATCTACCGAAATCAAATGATTCAATGTTTCCGGAAAAAATGCTTTAGAATGTACAATTAATCTGCTTAACTCATCAGATTTACATAGAGCCCTGTGAATATAATGCTCTTCAGGATTAATAATCCATTCAGAGGTAAACAAATGGCCTTTTTTTTATTATAGTTCTGTATTACGCTAGATAGTTTGTTCTTTTAATCTGATATAAATATAAACCATATGAAATCATTGAACATCTGATTAAGAATCAGTGAAATACTCATTTATCGCTTGCGTATCATTCAAACAGTGGTGTTACGCTAGAATGATCTGATAAACAGTTAATCACGTATGTCACTCTATTGATTCATATATCATCTATGGTAGTAGAAGAGTGTATTTGGTCACAAATGATTGATCTTACTCTTAACTCTATCTCCGAAAAAAAAAAAGCTTAATCTCTGTTCATCGGTATCTTGGAGCCTCAAGAGTGGAAGGTGCATACCGAATTTACTTAAAATGATACTTAAAGGTAGCATGTTTTTACTAAAATTAATAGCTTTAGTAAATTATGATTCCATAGTTACTTGTCGCATTAAAATCAAATAGCGAGAAGGAAAAGATGGATCAAATGTGCCCAGGCAATATAATTTAAATGATAGCCTTGCAGTACTTTGTTATACAAGCGCACATTTAAAACTGAGCGATTTAAACAATCTTTAGAACAATCAGTTCGACTTCTCAGCAATTGTCACACGTTGATACACAATTTGTATCCAGCCATTTGTAATCAACATTGCAAAATCCCCGGAATATACAAATGTTTATGTTACAAGAACAATTGCATGTCACTCTAAATTATGGAGATAGATAACCATGAAGAAAAATAATATTTGAATGAATACCACTCGGACTATAACTTCAAAGCTAATACATTATACATAAATATCAAAACAAATTATATGCTATAAAAAGAATAGTAACACCAAAAAATATGGGTAAAAGTTTAATGAATAGGATATGTATAGGATTAATTGAAGTGTTAGACTTTGGAAAGTATATGTCTCTTCACATCGTGGTGTGGTAAATACAATTCTCCTTATTATATTTGGTTAATTGTTATGTTTGATTATAACTTGAATGACAGGCAGTTTACCATTGACTGATACAGTTTTACAATGAGGCTTTTCTTTATTTACTGTAATGAACCAGGTTCCATCACCTGTACAATACAAATCATCCAAGTGTTTTTATTAAATATACAAAGAAACTGTTTTTAAGAATTGAACCACACTGGAAATATTTTAATCTCCTTAGATAAACCCAAAGTTTTATCTGTAATGGTAACAAGGCCTTTGATTTGTTTTTGTTTTTTTCTGTAATTAAGTGAAACTCTATTTCTCATAGCTTGAAAAAAAAAACGATGTTCCATGCTTCTGGAATAAAACTAAACCATATTTAATTTTAAGAGGGGCACAAGACTAACAAAAGATGTAGTGCTTTTGGATTGTATAAGCTAGATACTTCCCCTAATGTAATCTGGCAATTTTTCTTCGAGGAGCTGTTCTGAAAAATTCCATAATTCAAGTGCATCCTGGTCAGAAGAAGCGACCTTGTTTAGTGATCCAGGTTTTGCCGTTGGAACCTACGTTTGTATATTTTTCTGTATAAATATAATATCCCAGTCCTTTTTTTTTTTTTTATTCTTTCATCTATCCAAAACTTACAAAGTATTGTCCCTTTATGTTTTTACTTTCGATTTCTGGACTGGTACACAAATATAACTGAGTCAGCGCTCCTTTTTCTGGAGGCGATGCGACAATGTTGATGACATAATAACAAAATAGCTTGAACAGAAAAGAGCCATGTTCTAAACCGTGCTGAAAAATCCCAGAAGCAACTGGCCCAGGATGATTACAATTAACATAGACATTCTATAATGACATTCGTATTATTATTTGCATGCCCTCATTCTATACAAACATATATATTTAAATTAATGTAGTATCGTTACATGAATGCCCTTCTCCTCTAAGCGTCTTGATAACTCTTGAGTAAAGTGTATATTCGCCAATTTAGATATACCGTAACTCTCAAGGTTTCCAGCAAATCCATCTTCATTAACCTTATCAAGTTGTAGCCCTGATGTAAACTTGTATACATCCGAAGCGACATTTACAATACGTGCCGATTCTGCTTTTTGAAGTAGAGGCAAAAGTAAAATTGTTAAATAGTAATGTGCCATATGATTAACAGCAAATTGATAGCCAATACCATCTTTTGAGTATGGTGTTGGCGCTGTCATTACACCTGCATTGTTCAACAAGATGTCAAGTTTATCATACCTATTGACAAATTTAGAGGCAAACTCTTGCACAGAAGCAAGTGATTCCATATCAATTTCGATAAATTCAAGCTGGTCATTTCCGGTTTTATCTTTGATATCTTTCATGACAACCTCTGTTTTTTCTTTGTTTCGACATGCAAATACACTGTATATAATTAGAAAATAAATATACTTTTTTATCAAAAATATTCTACTACACAATAACGTACATCTTACAATTTTTACGAGCCATTTCTAAGGCGCAAACTCTTCCGATCTAGATATTAAAATAAATAAAAAACTATCTGATAGGGATAGCTTGGTACTTCAAGTTCTTACACCGGAACTGGCACCAGTAATAATGGCCAGTTTTCCTGTAAGATCAGGAATATCCTCTGTTGTAAATTGGCTACTTGACCAAAAAAACATATCAATAATAAATTGAATAGAGCAATACTCTGTTTCTAATATAAATTTCAGAAGGTTTATATATTATTTTTGCGGTCATGTGCCAAGAAGAATTAATAACATCTTTGTACACTTACCCACGTTTATTTTTCTATTTTTATTAAAGATTACAATTTGTGTAAAGGTAGTCCACCAGGAATTATATCCAAAGTCACCAGCTGTCTGGTAGCTTTTAGTATTGGTCGCGGTTTGGAAAAGCTCTATAATCTATAAAAAGACATTCACCAGTTCAAAGCAAAGTAATACTTCATAATTTATATACGTTCAAGCACCATCGTTATCAAAAACAAAAAAATTCAAAAATATGGATCACATAATAGCCTGTACTTAGATGTGACACTTTTGGGATCATAATAAGCAATTATTTTCTCTTGGATAACTTTAAGATGGTCATATTACTGAATCGCCATTTGTACGAGTCTCAAAATACATTTAGCTTGGGTACTAACATTACCAAAAAAGTATAATGAATCAAAAGGTTTCATGAAACCAAATGCTTAAAGTTTTAAGTCAAAAATCATATTTTAATTTTTATAAAAACTTCAATCCAGTACTTGACAGGTGGTTTTTAATTTATAAATAATAGCTATATATTTGCACCAGAATAGTGTGGTACTTTTTCTTTGAGAAGATTTTCTGTAAACTCCCACAATAAAAGTGCCTCACCATCAGAAGATGCAAGCTTGGTGGGTGATCCGCTCTTGCAACCAGGAACCTGTTTTTTTTTAGATATTGATTGTGATAATTAAAAATACTGCTTTGAGGTTTTTCCTTCCTTTTTATTCATATAATGAACTTACATAGTACTGTGCTTTTATGTCATTTTTTTCCACTTCTGGACTTGTGCACAGATAGAGTTGAGTCAGAGCACCTTCTTCTGGTGTTACCGAAAAATAATCAACAATAATGCTAGTAACAAATTTAGAGATAAAAGAGCCTGTTTTCAACCCAGGTTGAAAAATGTCGGTACCGACTGTTCCAGGATGATTACAATTAACATAGACATTCTAAAGGAAGCGACGTGTACACTTAGATTGTTTTATTCGTTTTCTTTTATACATCTCTATATTGTACTCTACCTCAATTCCTTGCTCTTTCAAACGTCTTGCCAATTCACGAGTAAAGAGAATATTTGCTACTTTAGATATCCCATAACTTTCGAACTTTCCGGCATATTCATCAGTATTGATTTTATCAAGGCCAAGTTTAGACGTGTATCGATGCATCTCTGAAGCAACATTAACAACTCGAGATGATGCCTGTTTTTGAAGCAGTGGCAGAAGAGAAATTGTCAAATAATGGTGTGCTACATGATTTACAGCAAGCTGATAATCGATGCCATCTTTTGAATATGGAGTGGGGGCTACCATTACACCTGCATTATTCAACAGAATGTCTACTTTATCGTATCTAGTGGAGAACTCGGATACAAATCGCTTTACTGATGAAAGGGAAGTCATATCGATTTCTAAAAACTCCAAATTCTCATTCTTGGTTTCTCTTTTTATGTCGCTAATGACAGATTCTGTTTTTTCTCTGTTTCTGCATGCAAAGACACTGTTAAAGAAGATGAAATAATAGTTAAAAAAAAAAAAATGAGATTATGAATCCATTTTCCCTTTCTATTTTTACAATAGATATCATTAAACAAACATGAAGGTATATACATTTTGCAGTTTTTACGAGCCATTTCAAGTGCGCTGACTTTTCCAATCTGGATCCAACAATATATGTATATTTACATTTAATTCTCTTCTAATCTTGTATTTATATCACTTACACCATTACTAGCACCAGTGATCACTGCCAATTTTCCTGTAAGGTCCGGGATATCCTTGAACTGAAACGCTTTTTTAGATGAAAATAATCTATTCATTGTTGGTGTATTAATGTTGTAAAGAAAAGGATGAAATGAAGAAAAAGTGCATCTATTTTTCACACTTAAATATATAATTCATGCGAACGATGTGGATTTGGAAATTGAGTCAAATCATTTTCGTAAAACGGAAAAAAGATGAGTCATTTTTTGTACGAAGCGCTTTTCGCTACAAATTAAATTAGAATGGTGTCAATGTCTAAGCCCAAATTTCTTAGATAGACTTTTAGCTTCCTCGTATTTCCATCAAGAAGGGCTGTGGTTTTATCACTCGTTATATAATATGCTGTGAAAAATGTAGTGTACGTAGCAATATCGTTTATCGATACACATAAAGGGGCGGTAAAAATAGTCCATGTCTGAGGCTCATAATAGGTCGGCGAGTCTACCGTAAAGACACAAAATATTGAAAACGTTCAAAGAAGGCCCTCATCAGTCCTTTGTGAGGTCTCTTTAGCCTCAGTTTATTTATTTTTTTAAAAAAAAAACACCCATCTCCTTTTACTTTTATATTTATAAGTATATACTTCATTTATACCCATTATCATGTACTTATTGAAGATAATCATTTTTCATCATTTATCCATTTCTCCTCAGAAATTTGTTTTTTAAAGTGTTATTCATCTAGTTTTTCTTTACCCAAAGCTCTACGGGGTCTTTTTAATCAGGAACATCTCATTCCTTTTACCAAAGTCAGAGGCTGTCACACCTGTTCCACTTGCAATTTTTCGGTCATAATTGATGAAATCTAGAGAAATTAAGCACCAACATGCTAAATAGGATAGAAAATATGGTACAAGCCACTTTAAATCGCAAAAAAAAAAAAACTTGGTTTTAGACACTTTTCACGCAATAGTTTGTATATAAAAAAAATGCATACCGTTAAAAATATACTTCGACATGATTCAAACAATCCTAAGGGCACACTTGTTATGTTTTATAAATATATAAAAAAATATCGATATCATCCAGATGATATTTATAATAGCAAAAACTGGTTATTGAGAATTGTTATTAATGAACAATCTACGGTCAATGTGAAGTATTTTAGCTGTGTAACCATTCTACTATTGTATTGCGATTGCATCAAAAAGAAATGTGTGACACTCCACTGTGTAGGAACAATACATTTTGATTTATGCCATTTATATCATTCTTCCGTTTCTCTGCATCTAGTAGAGAAGTAGAGGTAGTACTCGTTTTTTCTTTCTCATAATTTCTGCCGCAGTGAATTCTTTATCGAATGAAGGATTTAATGTTTAATGTAAGAACTTTATTTAGACCTTCTTTAATAAAGCATTTATAATCGATTCCCCTTATTAGTATATGTATACAAATCATTGGATACAAAATATATAAAAGCATATCACGGCATGGCTTACGCGAATCAAAAAACCCAAGTCAGAAATATTGGTAGACGATCTTTTTTATTTGTGGAACACCGTGGCTCGGCCGTTCAGAAAATTTTGATCGAAAAAGTCTCTTGTAAAAAATAACAAAGATTAAACACAAGCTACGCTTATTAAACTATATAATACTAATGAAGAAATAAGTATATACGTTGTTAGCATCTAAATGCAAGAAGTATTATATTAATACTTAAAAGAGGAGATACATTTAAAAAAGGCATACCTCTTTTTTTAAGAGTACACGATTTAACCTTAATGTCAAGGTTGCCGTCAGTGCGTGATTCAATTTATTCAAACTCAATTGGCAAAAATATTAGGTACGACATTCAAAGGTAATGTCATATGAACGCTCTTTATTTATTGAAACCTTTCGAATCAAAATTGACTCGATTTTGTCATTATAAAAAATTTCATATCATCATGTGTACACTGATATCAAAAGGAATAG
>VCJL01001918.1:9349-21926 GCA_024139405.1 Backusella mclennaniae | reverse complement strand
AAAAAAAAAAAGCACTGTGAATATTATTTTTCCTTTTCCCTTTCTTTTTTTTTTCTGCAAGAAAACGAAACAGCATTCTTCACAATGGCTGGCAATTCGAACAAGCAACCAAACAATTGGTTGTCAAACATACTTCGACCACGCGCTTCTTCCATAACAGTAGAATCGTGTCTTAATTTACCCAACAGCGATCCGTCTACACCTTTGGATGCTCGACCTGTTTTACGGTTACTAGAAGCAACGCAGACGCTGCCCTCTCGCTGTAAACATCTTGCTGTCTTTTCCGACATTTGCAAGACGTATAAATTCACAAATCTGGACAATGTGTTTTTCGCCGTGCAGGATATTCTTGACCCAAGCATGCCTCGCGAGGCTCGCCATTACGTATTTGAGTTTATGCTCGCGTGTATAGTGGGACAATATGCAGAACTGGGGATGGCAAGAGTGACTTTTTATTCGTTTTTAAGAAACTACACCTATTGGGAGGATTTTAACGACATGTTTCGTGTGCTCTCGGCCCTTTGTAAGGGCGGGAGAGATGTGTCTGGTTTCGAAAAGAATGTAAGCAAGTTGCTTATCCACTGGCTTGATGTCACACTTGATAGATATGATAAAATCATTCCAACAACAGCAGCAGTGACAACAGCAGACCTGAATGACAACAATGTTGGCAGTAGCAACAATAGCAGTAACAATAATAATATTACTAATAATAGTAACAATAATACAATCCCATATCTAAGTGACATTCTTCACTTGCTCACCAATACTTGCAAGTTCAACTTTGCTTTGTTCGAAGAGTCTGAAGTCACCCACATGATTGAAGCTACCCACGAGGCTTTCTTTCAGTCGCAGGATAAGAATGATATCAACGCCTGTCTCGAATTTGCAGACATTGTTGTACGCTATCGCTTTGTACCTTTTAATGCTCTCACACCCTTTTTGGACATGCTGTGTGCTGCGGTAGTGTTACCTGATCATGCTCAACCCACGCTTTGCTGGCCCATCTTTTCAAATCTGCTTCGATCACATTGTGCTCATTCAGCCATTCTTGCTTTGTGCAAGTTTCTAGAACACAGAACCGAAACAGAGAATCCTGCCAGGGGCGCGATTGTGTTGTTGAGCGAAACAGCCTGGGGAAGGAACAACAGGGTTGGATCGGAAAACTACTTGGTGTCCGATTCGGTGCTTTTGCTATATCTAAAGAAATGCGCTACCCAGCAAAATGATACCATCAATGCTAGCATTCTATCTAGCCTTATACTCTTACTGGAAAACCACAACACCGTTAGTCTCATGGATTGGGAGACCATTTGGGACATTGTGGATGTTTGTACTTTAAATAGGGTCACTGTTCTTGGCGACGGACCCCTCTTTCATCAAAAGCATCAGTCACTGGCAACAGAGCAATATATAAAATGGATTCAGCTGGTCATGAGTCAATACAACCAAAAAACTTACAAGGGTCCAGTTGTGCGTTTCATGAATGTCCTTTATGCCTTGAAAAAGTATGCCTCAGAGGAAACGGCTTGTATTTTATTGGATTATTATGTGATGGAACATTTGCTGCTGCCGTCATCAGAGGATTGGATTGATCTATTGCAGGATATCACAGAAACCTTCTTTATTCACACTCATGCTCCGACCATCGTACGTGTTCGCATGCTAGACATTGTCACGAGTGTGTGTGAAGCAGTCAAGGACCTTTACTCGGACGAGATTAACGAAAAAATGGTTGTCCCCATGATGGAAAAGCTATATTTGGAATCAGACCCCGAGATTCGACAGAGAGCCATCGACTTGATTGTTGCTTCGTTGGATGATTGTAAAAATACCCATGTCTTTGATAAACTATTGGGCATTTTGCGTGAGTGTGCTCGATGTCACTGTCATATTGCCAGCGACGATCCTCGTCAGCGCGCAAAAAAGTCTCTGTTCCATGAATCAGGCACGGATCAGAGTTGTTTGGGTGTCTCGCCCACTTTGGGCTTGTGCGACTTGTTTCAGCGATTCTTGCCTACAACGAATGGTGAGCTTTGTAAGAAAACCTTTGACGTCATTACAGATATTGCCAACGACAAATCCGACTTGAATTGCCCATTCGGTGGTCCCAAACTTGTTGCTTTGGATTTATTATTAAGGCTAAGATGTCCTACAAATCATCATTTATACCTCGTTCATGATAGTAAGTTGCGATATTGACTTTCTTTAAAAAAGAAAAAAAGAAAAAAGAAAAGCAAGGTATCAAACTCTTTGAAAGGATCTAAATATACATTTTTCTTTTCTCTCTCTTGTACCAAAAAGATATTAAAGAAGAAAATAATGTGATTGCTTCAATACGTGTACAGCATCAGAAAAGAAAGGATGATTTCGAAAGGAAACGACAAGCAGAGAGATCTGTTAGTGTACCAGAAAGCACGGCACACATCTTTTGCACAAGCCCTTGCCTTGTTTCCTTTTCCGAAAGATCAGATGAAATGGCACTAGATATGAATCAGATTCTTAGATCGTATATACGTGTCATGACTTATTCCCCTAATTGGTACGTGGTCCATTTTGTGCTCAGGCGACTCCCAATGCAATTAAGCAACAAACACTTGTTTTGTGGGTCTTCTGCTTATATCAACAAGCTTCGAAAGAGGCTGACGCGATGGACAAATACCCCAGGCTCGCCCAAATTCCTCGAAAATGTCATCAATGTCCCTCTGACCATCAAACGAAACGACCTCAATATACACGCCTACAGTCTGCTGACCGTGCTCATCTCGTATCGACGCGTATTTTCTGAGCCAAAGCAGGATCAGGACGGGCTTGTCTATGCGTTTTATGTTGGAATAAAACAGGTGACCAGTGCAACTCGACTTTGCATCAACTCACTCAGCGTGTGCTGTCACGAATTACCGCTATCTGTTGCAAAAATGTTGAATGAAATTCTGCAACGCATGTCTCAAATCATTTCCGTGAGCAGTGTCTCTGTGCACATTTTAGAGTTTCTGTCTGGGTTGGCACGCCTGCCCAACTTGTATGCCAACTTTACGGGTGACATGTACAAGCCTGTGTTTGCCATTGCCCTCAACTACCTTCAGCACTCACGCTCACAGCATACCACAACATCGCCCATGATACCACCCACTTCATCGTCCAATACGTCTCCACCCAATGAGGTGGGTCAAGGTGCACTAAAGCAGTATGTTCTCATCATGGCCTATCTTGTCATTACCGTTTGGTTTACGGCCATCCCATTGCGTGAGCGAAGAAAACATGTACCGTTCATCATTCAACGACTTTTAGGAGGCATCTCTATGGGGAAAACAATTGATGAACAAACTTACACCTGTATTGATATGCTGTCCCGCTTTACATTTGCTGATGTGACACTTGCACCCGAGAAATCGATCGTGTCCAAGATATTGATGGGAGACGATGATCGATCCCAATCAAAGCAGAACAACCAGCGCACCTGGGTTTATGGCCACACATTGCTTACTTTGAGAACCGCAAAATCGTTGGGCTGGGTCGAGGTCACTGTTCGTCGACCTTCTGGTACCGTCTCCATGATGTGTAATATTGAAAACAAGATCAAGTCGGATGATATTGATTACAAGACTTTACCAGCTTTGCTGATGATGCAGTACCAGCCGGATCTTATAGCAACCAAATTAATCAATGAGGGCACGGCAGCCGAAGCAGTGGATGATAAACAAGGAGGCACAGGTGATGATACAGGAAAAGAGGATGGCGATGGAGCAGATGCTCTTGGTATTGTAGTAGACCAATATGGAGAAAAGGCTGAATCCGAGCCACCCCTCTCACGCCAACCTTCCAACACACCCACACAAGCCACAGTTGAAAAGTTGCGTCGTGGATCATTAGAAAATGATGGTATGACCACATCTACAAGCAGCACAGCCACCAGTCCCATGCTTGAATCTGTTGTCCGCAATGTGTTGTCTGACCCACCACCCACCGTCGATGAATCACCCAACCGCATGATCTCACACCTTCGAAAGACCGAGGCCGTGATTGACCCCGGCTTTTTATACCTCCAGCTCAACAACTATCCTGACATTGGTCGTACCATGGACATATCACCCCCACTCCCAGATGATGAATCAACAACACGTGCCATTGGTAACTTTGATCGCATTCCCGTCGTAGATTTTCACAAAATCGGTGTCCTCTATGTTGCAAAAGATCAGACCAATGAACTCGAGATATTGGGCAACACGTATGGATCTCCCGACTATGTTCGATTCCTCAACGCGCTAGGCACCATTCAGCGCTTGCGCGGATTTGCAGGCAACACGGGTGGATTGGATCGTGAAATGGACATTGATGGTAAATTTGCCCATCTCTGGAAAGACGACGTGACCGAAGCCGTCTTTCATGTCGCAACAATGATGCCCACCCATCTCGACCGCGATCCTCAATGCAGCGCCAAGAAGCGGCACATTGGCAACGACTATGTGTCGATTGTGTACAACGATTCTGGACGCGAATACGTGTTTGATACCCTCCCCTCTCAATTCAACTTTATCAATATCGTGGTGTCTCCCCACTCGATCTCTACCGAAACCGTTTCCCCGACGCATGCCATGGCGGGTGCTGAGTATACGTTCTTCAAGGTGGAAATGCAACGTCGTCCCGACATGCCTGATATTGGTCCCTTGTCGGAACCCAAACTGGTGTCTGCTCAATCCTTGCCTGGATTTGTGCGTCAAACGGCCATCCATGCTAATATCTTTGCGCAGGTGTTTTGGCAGGCGGGCGCGGGCGGTAAACGTGAGTATGTCTCTCATTGGCGTGAACGTCTAAAGCAAATTCAACGTATCAAGGAACGTATTACTAAGCCAGATTCAAGAAAAGATCTTCATGAGGCATTGCTTGATTTTACCAGATATACATAAATTCGCATTAAAATACTTTTTTTACTCTTTTGTCCCTTTTTTTTATTTTTTTATTTTATTGTTGTTTGTCATTTATAACTACAGGAAGTGGTTTCCAAGATGTACGGTTTTCTGAGCGTACCACAGAACCAATTGCTTTTATGGATTGTAAAAATTAATATTTGTATAGTGAAAAATAAATAAACAAACTTACACATAAAGAATCCAAATGATGCTGCTGAACCAATCATATATTTACTCAACATTGAAATAGGACCTCTTGGACCTGCACCAAAGCTTTGTTTTTTTTTGTTATTGGCTTTCTCTTTTTTTGTTGTCACAGTAATAACTTACCGAATTAAACTGATACCTCCAAATACAAAACCAATACAAAGGCCTACAGTTCCACCCATCATAGCACCCATTTTCATTTTTTGCATTGTAGTAGGCTCCATTTTATTATTATTATTATTATTATTATTATCGTGTGTTGTTGTGGTTTTGATACAAGTTGAGGGAAAAGAAGAAAAAAAGGAAAATGGAAAAAAGAAAAGTTGCATTGTATGTGGGTCGACTATAATCCGTGACTGTTTTCATTACGCGCTCTCGCTTAAACATAGGCCCGAGCTTTATGGACCCATCCATCGGAAAAACACACCTTTTGTTCCTTAATAGCCCTCATTTAGCCTCAAAAGGTGAATATGATATCCTACAAACATTGCTAAGGTTTATTAGACGTTTTTGAGTCTACAATAAAGGCGTAGCACATAATCAAGGGCCTCTTTAGCTTCAGTTTATTTTTACAAGTCAATTTCTAAATGTAATTTCGAGATCTTTTGGGCCAATAACAAGCGCCCCTTCTGTGACCAAACCATCCTTATGGATAGAGTTTTCCGGTAAACTAAACGTATATTTTCGTACTAGTTTTTAAAAAATGAGTATGATGGTCTCTAAAACGATAACGTAAAGCAACTCAAACATCATGGAGAGAATGGCTTGCATTCCATGAAAGCTAAAGTCCATACCAATGCATTGACGATAGCCATACAAAAAGGGTGCCCAATAGAGTCTCTCCTTGATGAATTTTAAGTTGTTGCTCTCATCAAAGTGATCTGGATTGAATTCAGAGGGGTTCTTCCACTTTTTGTTGTGATGGTGTATATCATTCATGTTTGGAGAAACAAGGCTGCCTTTGGGAATGTGTACACCGGCAAGGACAGTATCTTCAGTGACGAGACGAGGGAGACCCTGAGGAGTAGGTCCACTTAATCGTAAAGTCTTGGAAGTTCGTCATCAATAAGTCAATAGCTATAAACAGAATGATTATGCTTATTTACCTCTTTTATAACTTGGTTGATATATTTCATTTGTTTGATTTGTTCACAACTTGGTAAAACACCGTTTGGTTCATTACCAAGTATATCAATAATGGATTGTCTAGCACGTCCTTGAATTTCCTATTAAAAGTAATATAAATAAATAGTATAAAATGAAAAGATTCAAACTTATACCGGATGCGTTGCCAGATAGCATGCTGCAGAAGACAACTTCATGGATGTTGTGTCATGCCCGGCTAGAAAGAATGAACAAAGATGACTCTACTATAGAGTTTTAGTATCATACAATATATCCCTCTCTCTTCTTTTACCTTGAGCTCAATATCTGTCAGTTTTCCTTCTATTTCTTCTGCCTCAATCACAAGGGTCAATATATCCTTTTCGTTATCATCCAGAGTCTCAATATATATTTTTCCAGACTTCATGTCCTTTCTTTTATTCTCAATGACACCATCCAACATGCCCAAAAATTTGTCCGTATTTTCATGGGTCTGTTTTCGTTTGGGAAACATCCATAGGTATTTTTGTGTCTCAAATGTTGGGAAAAGATAAAAAAATGGATCTTTTGTACCGGCACTGATACTTTCAAAATTGACTACCCATTCACTGTTTTTATCCAAGACGGCATTAAAATCAGAGCCTAAGAGACGGTAAGTACAACAAGATGATGGAAGGAAAAGTCATTTACCAAATCCAGCCGAGCCAATGGCTTCTAATGTCCATCGATTCATCAAATCCAAAACTTGAACTGTTCCTCCTGCAGATTCAATGACCGAAAATAAGTCTTGTGTGATCTTTCCAAAGAGCTTGACTGACATGGAACGATGAAATGCGGGTGTGGTCATCTTTCTTTGTATTTTTGAACGTTCACCGCCTATAAGAAGCATGCTGTGGATGCCAGAAAACTTGAGAAAGAGTAAATTCTCTAAGCCTGTGGTAATGTCTTTTCTTGGGAAAAAATCTATATATATTTTGAGCTTAGTTTTTACTTGTCCAAAAGTCTTGGTAACCAATACATACCACGCTTCATCAATATAGTTTGTAGAGCTATTGGATCTGGTACATTGATGACCCATCCATGTCTACCAGGTTTCTATTTATTTATTTTAGTCATGAGAACCTGGATTTACGGTATGTTAAAACTTACAAGATATAATCTAGTGCTTTCAGGCGAGTTGACGATCGGAATGGCTGTGTTCTTAGCAATCTTTTTATAACTTTGTTTTTTAATTAATGAATAGAGCACGCCAATAAAGCTAAGATGAGGAATGTGACGAAGGTTTTTTGGCGGTTTTAGTACTTTGTTTACTTTGTGCATCACCAGTGCCAACAGAAAAGTGACTAGAAGGTAGGTTTTTTTATATTTTGAAAATCTAGTTTTTTGGTTGAATTCGTAGAGGGCAACCATGACGAAGTACAACACTTTAAGATAATTTATTTGAAACATCTTTAATATTTAATTTAAAGTGTTGAAACTTGAGAAATTTTAATACATATATTTATATGAAATTTTAAAAAGGGGTTAAGACCATTCAAGCTTTTACTCGGTTAAAACCTTAAAAAAAGGGAAATTATCAGCTTGATCGAAATGACATCAAACTTATAAGCTCACATTTGTATTATATATTCTGGAAAAGTAACCGAATGAAAAAAAAAATCCATCAACAATGACCACACACCACATAAATAAAGTATTTCTTTGCTGATTTAGTAAATATATTAACTTGTGCATTTACAACACAACCTAATTCATTCACATTTTTTTACCTTCACAGGGGTATTGCTCTTTCGAAAATAGTTGTCTAGTAAAATGGGAGGGTACTAATAAACCTTTGAAAACAACAAAGACAAGGTCCTTTGACCATTTGTTCTTTTTGAAGAGCCCCTTTTCAATCATGCCAAGGTATAAAATGATAAACCGGTTTATTTAGAGGAACAAGGTCAGTTTAATTGATAATCTTATTGATCGGTGGGATAGCCTTATCACTTTGATATCATTTTTCGTGAGAAAATATATAAAAACATAACGATTTTGACTTTGCTTTTCTTACTTCTTTTTTTTTTAAAAAAAAAGAAGAAGAGGCGTTATTGTTAGTATCAATGTTTTTGATTGCTAATTGATTAGACACTGTGGGAACTGATACTTAATATGGGTAACGAAAAAAAAAAAAATTCTATCGATAAACCAACACATTTAATAAGATAAATTATGCCATTGGAGTTTTAACCCAATCATATATTGAAGGTATAGTGAGAGCAATGTACAAAGATGAAAAGAAGAAAGAAATTATATTAAATCCATCAGTATTTATTTATTTTTGAGTGTATTGATTAAAGAAAACTTTAAACATTATTTTTGAGATTATCGTTCTTAAAAAGATGCTAGTTTGTTGGTTTCTAAAAGTTACCAAAACCCCATTTTTATCACCATGGGCGTACACAGTGTTTTTTAATAATAAAAGAAACTTCTACTGTTGGATAGATCAGTCACCTCTGGAATAAGCAAGTTGTAGACATCATCACATGCCATTTTCAAAAAAGATTTAAATTTAAACGTAGTATCACTGTATTCTTTACCATCAATGGTGATGGTTTTAAAGCTGGAAACGCAAAACTGCAAAGAGTCTGAATGAGCCATGTAGGGAATACCAACACCATTTTGAATCACTTCAGCATATCCATAGCACTCATAATACTGAGATGGGACTTGAGTAGAGGCGACATGAAAATTTTTTGAGCACAAATAGGCATGATCTCTAAACAAAAGAGGAGCTTGTTCTTCTGGCTTAAGCAAACCTTTCAGACACAGCAAATGTTGATCCATACCCTTTCCATTCTTGACATCTCTCATCGAGTTGAGCTGTGTTTTTACCGCAGACTGTAAAGCAAATAGCTTTCCTTTACGAACTGCATTTTCATCTTCCATCACCTTTACAAACGATTTTTACCATCAATCGGAAACGACGCTATTCTGGCGCTATTAAAAAGATGGTTGTACATACCCATATAAAGTGGTTCACCCGCATAATCAGGCTCGAGTTTCTTGTTGATGACCAAGTTTTTAAATTCGAGTGCTGCTGTTGTGATGGCAGCCGCGCGCTGGGTACACGTTTTGAAAACTTTATCATCATTATATGCAAAAAAGTACGAATAACAGGCACTGAATGGACCACGCATGATTAACTCATTATTGTTTACAAACAATTCATCCATCCAATTGGTGTTGTTGGGATCGCTATAACGGTCAATTAATCTTTGCTGTAGTGTCTGTCTAAGGCTACTGGCGCTTTCAAATTCTTTGACTGCCTGTTGAGTCACCTTGAACTGCTCATCATCGACCAAGGGACGAATACTTGCAAGATGTTTTTCAAGTGTTGTGTGTAATTCAGGTACACGCAACTTGGGTAGATTCAATTCATTTATCGGTCCGTCCCCCAGTCATTTCCGGTCTATTCAAGTTTTACAGACGCCGGGAATTAGCAAGGGATGGCTGTATATAATAGATAGAAAAGGCATTAAATTGACATTTGTGTATATAAAAAGCATTTTTGCTATTTCAGCCATATTTTTCTCAAGTTATGGAATCATCTTTTTCTAAATACTTTCCAAGACATGTTTCGAAATCAAGGAGGAAATAACCAACATCTCTCTGCTAAACATATTTTAGAGTTGTCAATCCTAACCGGTAGATCGCTGTATAATGATTCCACTTGCACTGTTGCAGTTCAAAATGATATATGTACAATTACATGCAAACTCTCAGTGGCTCATTTGGAGCCATTTTATTTTATATTTCTTTTAGTTTATGGTACAGTAGAATCTGGGCATTTGAAGACATTGGATTTGGAAATTCGGCTCGATCGAAAACACCATTTTGGCGAAAAGGTTGCATGCCTCGTCAAATATGTTGACACTAGTTGGCTCCAATTGACACTTTGACTATGCTTTGGAAACTGAAAACACCACTTCAATTCATATTCGAGGTTCCAAATGCCAGACTCTATTGTATTCACATTATTAATAAAGACCTCCTTTTTCTAGATGAAAAGCTTTAATGCCACGGCCATTTTTATCAATATTACCATATATCTTGATCTACCACAGTAAGGGTTTCCTCCAATGGATTGAGAAAAAAATCCAGGTTTGGTTGTAAAAGCTTTGACACAAAGACAGGCATTATTCAGGGGGGAGAGGGATTAGAGGAATTTAATGCAAACATTTTAAGAGTTGCACCCCGTGAACCTGTTGAAAGAATCGACTAGAATATATTCAAACTTTTTATTTGCTATTATTAAATGCTAAGTATGATGCTTTTTTTTTCTGGACCCTTCTTTTGGTTTCTTTTTCTCCATTAAAATGATGCTAAAGCCATCCTTGAATACGGGTTCCATCTAAATCTCCTTCATCCATAATCAATGCGTCCGTTGATACACGAGAGTCATCTTCCCTTAAATACGATGAATTTAATGATGGATCAACATCCTCCTCCTCATCCTTCCATTTAGAATCATTCAATTCTTCAGCCACTTCATCTTGGTCTCTTATGTCGGTTTCATTCATATCAATGGTGGAGAAATCAAAAATATTTGCTTGGACCATCTCGGCCGCTTCACTTGTTCCACTTGAGAGCGCCTTGTACATGAGTTCTTCTATCGAGTCTGCCAACTCGTAATTGGCTGTGCTTCTAAGGGCCAGCTGGTACTCTGATATTGCGCGCGCATTTCGTCCACTCAACTGGTAGATCATTCCTACAGCAGTCCTTGCATCTGAATTGAGGTGGTTTTTAGCAAGTGCATTTTTAAAGCATCTTAGCGCCTTTGAATATTGCCTAATATATAAGTTGGTTAAGAGCCGACAGATCTGTCACTAATTTCTTACTTTTGCTTTCGGTAAACATGACCTATATTACACCAAAGGTGTTCCCATATATTACTTTGGGGGCATTGTTGTTCTTTGGCGAGTCTTAGGGCGCCATGCAATGTTTCCAACGTTTTTTCAAGGCTATGGAAGAACAGGTATGAGATCGTCAATTTCTGAAAAATAAAAGTCAACTTACTCTCCATTTCTGTAGTAATACATGGCCAGTTCGTTTTCCAAGTAAGGATCATGATCACATTTCTTTCTACTTTTCTCCATATAAACCAAAGCATCATCGAGTCTACCTTGTTCCATGTATTGCATAGCAATGTACATGAGTGGTAGATGAGATCTAAGCAAATGGTATTTAATGTCACTTGTTGATTGTCTCTTTCTCTTTAGTTTACCCTGGCATTAGCTTGTTACACTCGGTATATGCATTGATGGCTTGTTCGTGATCTTTTTCAGCAGCAAATGAGTGTCCGAAACCCATCCATGATTGAAAAAGTAATGGGTTTAAATTTAATGCTTTACTGAGAGAAATATGAATAAGTTGATGCCCAATAAATGTCAAAAAGGAACCCTTACATGAAACATTGTCTTGCGTCCGAGTTTTTCTTCTTGTACAGATGATATGTTCCCAGAGCATGCCAAGATATGGCTTCATCTTCAAAACAATGTACCAATTCTTGTGTGTATTCGTATAGTTTGGACTCCATATTAAGTTCGTAAAGGCATGCAATGAAAGTTGGCATCGAGTCTTTATAATAACTGTCTTGTTCCTTGATCCTTGAATAACAAATGAGGAACTCTGCTTCAATTTATCCCGTTTTTCAAAAAACCAGTAACTTACTGTTTACATATCACCAGACATTCCTTGTATCTACTTTGTGCAAAGTACGATTCAGCACGACTATGCTTGACATCAACACTCTCTTCCAAATCTTTAGAATCACTTATTGACTTGTTTGCACTAAGAATATCCTATTAAAGGGAGGAATTAGATATATATAAATACATCCCATAACTCTTGTTCATTTACTTTTTTCAATTTCAAACTATACAAATAACGGAAATAATCGGCATCCACACCACAATGCTTGTCATAAGGTAATGTCACGACAAACTCCCATTCTAACAACTTTTTTTGTTTATATATGTAGACTCCATTTCTATTTATAATATTTACCTTCTTTCTCCTCCAACATGTTGTACTTTACAAGCGATTCCAAAGCGTCATAGACTCTCAAATCTATCAATAGTGCTTCCTTGTAACAATCCCTTGCATTTTCCATGTCCTTCAATAGTAAATATGCATTTCCTCTTGCATAACACATAATAGCCTCCAATTTGATTCCACCTTCTGATGTCTTTACATTTAACATATCTTTTCTAAGGTATTAGAACCTTGTGATGTAGAGAGATAAAGATACATTACCTCTTTCGGCAAATGGATTTTTGGCACCTAAATAATCTAATGCATCTTTGCCATTTTCT
>VCJL01001913.1:46875-59978 GCA_024139405.1 Backusella mclennaniae | reverse complement strand
AAAAAAAAAAAAACTTTAAATGCTGATTAGATTGGTTTGAAAGTTTCATTAAAGCACATTTATACGTCATGAGGTTAAACTGCATATTAAAATTAAGGTTTTAGGAACGGATCTAGAATCATTCATACTTTTGCGCATGTGTGTGTGTGTGTGTGTGTGTGGGAGTGAAAATCAAAAATAATAACAACAACAACTTGATTTGGTTTAATAAACAATAAAGAGGCCCAAATGACCCATCACCTCATTTTACATCGTGAGAGTGTGTAAACAACCTAATGGCTGTTGTTAACAGCCTTCATATGAAAGTCATATGACATGTCCTCGTGAAACCTATCCCATTTTTGTACCTCACTCTCATTCTTTTTTTTTGGTTTTTTGGTTTTTTTTCTTTCTTTTTCTTGCACTCTTTATATAGTTTTTTTTTTCTCTTTTTTTTTACCCCAAGACCCCAACAAGAAATATAAAAAAAGAATTAACAAGCGTACACAACACATTGATTATGGCTAATAGTCCGACAGTTTTTATTATACGTCATGGTGAAAGATTAGGTACATGAAAAATTGGCACGTTTTCTGTTTTCAAATTTTCTGATCCAATACATGCTAGATCATATCCACAGAAACTGGCAGCCAGATCCTTCACAAGGTATTTGGGATCCACCTCTGACACAACAGGTAAAAATAATAAATCAGTATAGTCGTTTTTTATTTTGAATTGTGTAAAATACGGAGAAATGAATATAGTATGGAGGAATGGAAAAGTGATTTATTTCATTTGTTTTTATATAATATACAAAAGGGCCATGTACAAGCTGAAAAAACTGGTGTTACTTTGAGAGAAATGATGAAATCATACAGTATTGACGGTGCAACAAAAATAGTTTTATATTCTTCACCATTCCAACGTTGCATTGACACATCGATGGGGATCATTAAGGGTATGCAACTATCACAAGTCACTCTACGCCTTGACATTGGACTAGGGGAATGGATGTGCGAGCGGTTCTTTGACGAGGTATGTCCTGCTGTGCAGCTCATCTCACAACAACAGCAAAAAATTGCCCGCCAACAAGCATACTCCTATTCGTTAAAGGCAAGCTCACCTGATAACAATGCGCTTCCTTCTTTTAGCATGGACTATGCATACAATAATTCCATTCAATCCGATTTTAATTTTCCAGAACGCTACACCGACATGCTTGGTCGTTTTGATGACACGAGACTACAGTGTCTACAACTTCATGAGAATGACGATAATGTTGTAATTATTTTCGTTACCCATGCGGTAGGTGTGAATGCGTTACTGGATGGGTTTAGAAATAAACAGACAAGACCTCAAGAAATGAAATACTGTAACATTTCATGTGTACGTCCTTCAAATACTTCGAATGGTGGAGGTAGTTTTATGTTACCTGGCACTACCAAACAACAACTGGAAGACAAATGTTCTGCTTTGGATTGCTATAGTGACCAAAGTGATGAAGATGGAGGAAGTGAATATATTGTAGGAATGGGTGGATCTCCTTTTAATAATGGCGTAACCGGTGGTGGCACGAATGCATGGTCTATTGAATTGGAAGTATGGGACCGTCATCTCTAAAAAATGGTGGCCTAGCTTTCATGAATTGTAAATACTCTCTTTCTTCTTTCCGTTTTCCCTCTCTTAATTTCCTCCCTTAAAAATCACCTGTCCTTCTCTTGACTTTTCTATTGTGTACATAACTGTCCATTGATAGTAATACTTAGCTATTTATTTACTCAACATCGTTATAATATATCTCTATTTATTTATTTGTTTATGTTTTGTTTAGTAGTTGATGAATCATTTAATATTAATGTATGTATGTGTGTGTAAAAAGTTTTCCAGCATTAAAAACTATTTAAAAAAGTAACAGCCATTTTTTTTTCTGTTTTTAGATGAATTAGGCACGCATTTTTTTAATTTTATTTCATTTGTTTGTTTGTTTGTTGTGTCTCTTTACTTGTGTTTATTTACATAATAATACAGACCTAAATTTATGTTACCCACTCAAATTCTTTTTAATTTGTAAGTATTTCTACCACACAAGTTTTTTGGACATCTTTATGCACTAAGTTTTTTACCAAGACATGCAACAGTATGTCTTAAAATTGGTCATCCTAGTGATTTATAATCAAGTAAATTTTAGACATAGTGTATAAAACTAAAATTAATCTTTAATGTAAAACTAGTGATTGGCTTAAAAGCAGACGCTCTAGATTCATGCATTAGTTTTATAAAGACCTGATCACCTGCTATCCAGCTGTTCTCGCCACATAATAATGATAAATTGGAAAGCTTTCAATGTAATATTTAGGTTTACGTGGATAGGGTATCATTGATCAATATAAATAAACACAAATCTTAGATATAATCAAATAAATGAGTATGCGGTGTATACTTTTGTTAAATATAAGAGGTAAGGCTATACAAGATGTAGTAGTAATAGGAGAATGATAATTGGTGAAAAGTGTCGTGCATGTATAGCTATCCTTCAATTACTTCGTGTAAACCTTTGTGCACGTAAAGATAACCTTAAATATCTAACCGATAATGTGTACGACTATCTCCCACTCAGCCTACTATCAAAATAACCAACTCTACACCTACCATTCACAATGATCTTGAAATAACCAACACAATTGATGAAATGAATATTGGAAATAGCATTTTGCTAATACAATGATAGGTCTCCATTATATTTATTGGGAATGCAAAATACCATCTATATAAAGAATCCTTTACGGACGTAGCACATCTTGTCAAGTTCAACGAGTAAGTAAATGTACTTGACTGACTAAAATTCGAAGGAGAAGAATATGTAAATATATAGTTATAAGCTACTATACTAAAATTACAATATATTGGATAAATCCTGGACTATTTGTTTAGTGGACCACTGATGATGTTAAAACTTCTCAACAGTTAAAGCATTTCCAAGTCACGACATACCATCTCACAACCACTGAGAGGAACACTGAAGAAACTTTGTCCAAGTACATGATTGACACAGCCTCCCTCTGAACATTATATTTGTAATGAAATACCACATAAATTATGCCAGTAAAAATAAAATTGTTTGTTTATATTTATGCACTAAAATAATTAAGCAATACACAGCATGTATCAACATGAAGGTTATTTTGAAATTTCAAATAAAGAGAGCTGAGACTGCTAAGATTTGATGTGTGCCTTAAAAAAAAAAACCTAACCAGATCAGTTGATTTAAATGAGTTAAAAATAGTCTATTTTTAGATGTCGTCATAGCCATAAAGAACCTCCCTTTTCCTTGGTCAATTAAGAATTAAAGAAAGCAATCTTCTTTTGCTTCCAAAATATACACCATATCTTTCTATTTATACACAACTCGGTAAATTGTGACATGTAAAAAAAAAAGGATCGTCCATGGTGGAACCATAGCAAAAAAAGGATACCGGGAATCATTGACCATTGGACACTATGTAACACAAGCAAAAAGAACACACATGACGCGTCGTGAGCTCCGTTAGTTTTACTTATTTACAGTGAACCAAGCCTGGACGTCTCGGGTTTCTTAGAAGTTCATTACATGTAAATTTATTAGCTGGAAACCAAATTTAATATATGCTTTGATATTCACGGGAGCAGGCATATATTTAAACTTATGAGTGGGAAAATAAGTGTTACTTTAAATGTGGCTCGATGTAACTTTATTTACAAGTAACAGTCATGAAATTTGTTTGTTATTTCTTAAAGAATAAGGCTATAATAAAGGGTTGTATTCTATCTCGGACCAATGTTTAAACAAGTATATGTATTTGCATATATATATTTTATTAAAAAAAAAAGAACAGCAAGAATATTTATAGTTGGATGATGTTTCTTTTTCCTTTTCTCTCAGTACTATTCGGTTTTTTTCTTTTCTTTTAGTTCTTCACTGGTGTTTCAGTACAGGTGGGAGTAGTAGTAGCAGCAGGAGTAGCAGAAGGAGCGTTTTTAGTAGTAGTAGCGATTGTTGTAGTTGCAGTGGCAGCTGTGGCCTTCTTCGCTCGCTCTGCTTCTTCCTCGTCGTCATAGTCACCAATCTCTTCCCAGGGATCTTTTTCTGTTGGGGTAGTACTATTGGATGAACCTCTATCTTTTGGTTCGTCTTTCTTTGGGGTATAAACAGGTAAGTTTCCAATGTCCATTTTTAATCAAGTATAAGTATATAATAAACAAGAAGAAAAAAGATAAATGGTTATTGCACTGATTCTCTTTTATAGGTTTTTTTTTTAATCGGAAATCAAAAGCATTTTTCTTGTCATTCCAGGCTTTAAAAAAACACTTTAAGGCACGTGTTTTATTTTCCTTTCCAAAGTTTATGTCATGAAAAGGTACATTTTATTTAATAATTTTTTCTTTATTAAACTTTATAGTTTATACGCTTGACGGTTCTTGGTTGGTTATAGTATTTTAAAGGATCATCTTCTTTGGGGTTATCACACTGTACACATATAAAGGCTTCTCCTCTATTTTAATCAAGCAATTGGTCAAAACGGATTCAATAATTAAAGTTAACAAATAAATAAACAAATAAATAAAATAAAAAAGTACTTGCCTCTTCTTTGGATCGTATCTTGTAATAGGAATTTCTGGACAGCCACAATGAATAAAATTATTGCAGTCTCTGCATTTAATCAATACGCGTGGATCCCAAATATCACCATAGCCTGTACATCCTGGCCTTCTTTTGTCTTTTGTTTCCTCTAATTTTTCTTGGTAGTTTTCGGGTAACTTTAATTTGATTCGTACTTCATCCGGAAGCTTAAGCTGATGACAGATGAAACACTCTGTTGGCTTGATTTCTTCCTGTAGTCGTCTTCGATATGATGGTTTAGGCTTTGAGGTAGTTGGTGTCTCATTAGTGTCTGTGGTATTATTTAATGAATCCTCATTATTACTTGATATAGATTTTGAGGTTGGTTTTTTGCTCGATGATTTCTTTTTTTGTGTCTTTGCCATTTTTGATTTGGATGGTTCAGACACGGATGACTTTCGTTTTTTGCTTTTGTGAGATTGACCAGAGTGTGCGTTTTTTGAAATAGAACCAACTGCCAAGTCTTGCATTGTATGTTTATTCGATTTTCCTGTTCCCATTTGGTCGCTAGTTGAGCTCGATGTTGAAGCTTCGGATATAGAACTACGCCGTGAATCTATAACGTATTCGTATATTGAGTTCATCTTATCACTCTCGTTTTTGTTTTTGTTTTTGTTTTTTGTTTACCTGATTCACTAGGTTGCGCATCTTTAGAAACAAATAACTTTAATCTCTTTTTACTAAGATCTGAAGATGAAGAAGAAATCTTGGCATTTTTGGCCTTCAACTCTTTACCTTTATCCTCCACATCATTATTATCCTGCTGCAGATCTGTGATGTATTTCTTTTGAATGTTACAAAGTACTCTATTGACATGATGATAAAAGTCAACCTTTTTATCAGGAATCTTGATAGACATGATGGCTGTTTTAAACTGTTTGTAGTTGTCATAAAGCGAATTTCCCGTTGGAATACTCATTATATTCGTCTTGCCTTTCCATGATTCCAAAATAAAGCCATTGATGGATTTACCAAATAACTCCAAAATAACATCATCCTCCTGTAAAACCCAATCATGCCATTGTTTTGATACCACATGAGGGCTCTCTTTAAATGCATTGTCACTTTTGTGTTGAAGGCATAATGTATGTACACGGTTATTGCCATTAAGCCAACATAAACCCCTCTTTGCTGCGCACGTTACATGATATCGCTTTGTACATAACTGACATTTTATTTTGGCACCGAAACCAGTGAATTCTTTTATACTGCATAGGCTACACAACTATAAAATATTTAAATTACTACTATCATAAAAATCCTAGGTTGATTTATATGCTTACCGTATTGAAAGTTTCGAGTGGGACTTTGTCCATAAGTATCTCATATTTGTTGGAGAGCTTGTTATAACAATATAGATCCTCAAACGCATATTTTATACACAACAAATGGGCCCATTCGCAGCCAAATATAGGAAAATCTAACTTGCAAAAAGCACCCTTCACACTAGGACAGAATGGACAAGTCTTTTGTATGCTATTAGTGAATGTGATGATATAATGCAATATATTAATAACTTACAGTGATGACTGTACTAGGAGATGGCTTATGGTTACATCTATCACAATACCATGGATCGTCTTGACTGGGTAGCACAGCAATATGATAACATTTTTGATGTACAATCACCTCACAAAATGGATTATCACAGTAAACTAAAACATTGTTATTGGTTGTTTTTTTACTAAAACAAATGCAGCAAGCTTCTGGATCAGATTGTTTCTTTACAGTAAATATTGTTAAAAATGCATTTCATTGTTTGACTAAAACGATCAGCAACTTACCCAATCACTTAACCACTGCTCAAATTTACTAGTTTTATACGCTGTTGCATGCCCGATCTGTTCTCCATGGAGAGAGCTCACAATACTAACCAACTTGCCCTCTAAAATATTTATTTAGTTCCTCGTTTTTCTTTTGTTTTTAAAAGTGAAATGTGTAGTGTATTTACCAACATTATTTTGACTAGGGGTCTCATCGGTTTCCATGGCAACGTTACCCCCATCCTCTTCCTCATCCAGTTGTGATCCATCACTATCTTCAAAATTCTCAGTGGCCTTGAATCTTCTACGCTTCGGAATGCCACGCGGTGACAAACCTGGTGTTGTACTAGATTTTCCATAGATGGTTTGGTGTTGCTGAGAATGAATCGAGTCGAGATGTGAAGCTATTATATCAGTAAAGTATAGGAAGGGTTATTCAAAGCACTTTTACCCATTTATTTATACTACTTACGTGACCCCATCTGCCCCTTGGTTAGTGGATAAGAGTGTCTGAAATTGACTGGATCAGAAGGATTATAATGGTTGTATGAAGTGTATTGGGACGCGTCTCCCATCGACGCTTCAAAAAATGGATTGACCTGAGACACAAAGTAGCGACTTGGTTTTATGAGTTGATAATAAAGTTCATCTGGTATCAAGTGTCGCTTTCTATAGTCCATGCATGGTTGGATGCTATACTTTTCTGGTAAATGGTGGGGCCCAGAAAAGACCGTTCCCTTATCATATTCAATCGTCCTTGCTGAATAGGGTAACGTAGGTCTTAGCGCAAGCGTGGCTGGTAAAGGTAAATTGTTGGAAGGTTGATGGTTTAGTGAAACACTACTCATGTTGCTTGGGATTGTACCAACAGTTGAGGTTGTGGGTTCGATAATTCTTGGCTCAGTCGTCGTTATAGAGTCCTGGACAGACCTCTCGTTTTGGGAGTGAGCTAACGACTGTACTGACGCTTGAGAGGTTGCGACAGAGAGAACAGGTGAGGAAGGTGCGGTCAGTGCAGGTGATTGCGAATCCATCTCTTCATCCCCCTCCTCTTCCTCTTCTTCCAACTCTGATTCTTCACTATCGACTTGGTTATTTCTGATGTTGTTTGTTCTTGGTGCGCCAACATGATTATCCTCATCAGACATGTAGATAGATGAATCAGAAGAGCCAGCATCGTCCATGTAGACATCAGGAACAACCCTAGGCACTTTTCTGGGTTCAGCTAGCTGCGGTGTAATCCGTTCAAATAATTGAAAATAAGCAACGGTGAAGTGAGAGGTTTGTTGCATATTCTCATAATGGCTAGCTACTTTGGCATTCTTGTTAAATTCCTCTGCTAACTGTTCAGGGAGCATAGCTGCGGTATTTTTGTAATCACTATTGTCTGTCAAGGAATCTTCTTGATCTCCGTACAGAAATTCAGATCTATTTTTTTTTTGAATGAGTTGGTTAGCACTGTTAATCTTATTTATTGTTGCAGTTATTATTTTATTGTTTTTTTTTAATGAAAAGGAAAATTACATTCTATCAGATTCACATTCCGGTGAGCTCGGAATGGTAAAGGTGCTTATTTGTTGAGTTAGTGAATCACTCAATAAATAACCGTTTAAATCCGGTTCCATAGTGCAAAGGGGTGAAAGATAATATAATGAGAAAAAATGAGAGATATAGTGGTCTTTTTTCTTCTTTTTTTTTGTCTTCCTTTTCTGGTTGGCGTGACTTGAAACTTTTTGCTCTACAAAACAACGCACAGAAAAAGGGACTAAAGCATGAGTTTTCAGCCAATGAGACAGCCTAGTGATAGAGAATAAATCGCGTAGTTCTGATGGAAAAGGCATGTGTAGTCATATTTACCAATAATTTTAATACTCTTTATCATCGCTATTGCCTTGATTATTGGTGTTTTAGACTTAATAATAATCGGAATGGATCATTCTAGATCGATTTCCAAATATCATTTCAAAACACCTATCGTAACCAATAAACATATCTTTATCGACAAAATATTGTCCATCAACACTTACAGCTGGTTTGAAGAATCTAACGATGATGATATGCACCTTCAAGACAAGAAGGGCTTCAGGTGCCAATCATTGGTAAATGCTATACAGTTGAAACGCATAATCGAGCCCAGTCATCTTTAAACGACAGCAATCTGCTAGAGGAACTAGGTATTAGAATTTTATCCATCAAAAAGCTAACCAAGATAACAAAAACTATCAGAGCAGGAGGTCAAAGGCCCAAAGTTAAAAGGACATACTGTCAGAATCTTACTTATACCCTTATAGACTCATCAAGATAGCATTTCTAGTAGCTGCTTAAACCTAAGTAAGTTGGTACCAATTTTGCAAAGATGGAAAATATATTATTAGTAAAAAGACATAGAACTCAACTACTCTTATTCTAACTTATTAAACAAAGATCCTTTAAAATTTATGCAGTTTTTATAAATTATATTATGCCTGTTTATAAAGTAAACTGCAAAAAGAGTGCACAAAAGACTACTGGTTTTAACCCCAATCCAGAAGACAAAACAAAATAAAAGTCTCACATGTGTTCAGAAGGACTCCCCCCTCTTTTTTTTTTGTCTTTTACAGCTTTTACCAATTGGATGATCAATACGCGTTTGTTATTATTATGCACTATTTTTTTGTTTTCTTTTATTAAACGCAAATCAAATTTCATAAGAGCCAATCGGTATTTCTGGGCGCCGATCACCCATCCATATCCGACCATTGTTTCTAATCAATTTATTAATTTATGGCGGTTTTGTTTACATCAGAACTCTAATCATTTCTTCTAACATTGATGTTTAATTAAAACGAAAACAAACGAGACGTCCTTAAATGTTTATAAATTGAAACATAAACTAGCATCAACCCAGGTTTGTAGAGAAGTTAAATAGCAAAAGGAGGAGAAGGTTAGCAAGAGATGTTGACCTCACTAACGAAAATATACTTATTTTCAAGTACCCGTTTACGCTGATTTTTGTATTCCTTTTATTTTAAAAAGAAGTACTCTATACTTTTGCATATGATAACAATACATCCATTTGAGATGTTTCTAGAAGTTTAAAAAATGGCACAAAAGATCTCAAAAAAAAAAACTGAGACAATAATTGTATGTTATGCATCATTGAAAACTTTACCTCAATTTACCTTCTAGACTTGCAACGGAATGCCCTCCTGGTGTTGCACATAATGATAGAATAAATTTAGATAGTTATATTGACGTTTTATGTTTTTAGTGGTCGTCCCTCTTTGCTTTATGTCAAGGTTTAATTCCTACTTGGTGGGACGAACCGGGCCGCCTGCCATTATCTGACTATAAATAAGTAAGTTACTTGCAGCAAACAAGTTTGTTTGTTTTTTAAGAAAAATGACCGAGGGAGAAAAATACCCGAAAAAGAGATGTTGTAGTAGATGAAACAAAAGGTAAAAACAGTTTTAAATGGAAACCCCAATAAATTTTGATCTCATTTATAGAGAGACATTAAGATCAAAATGTTACACGTGCAAACATTAAATTGATTTTTATACTCCATCGAATGGATATATGCTAATGACGTACCTTTTATATAGGTAATGGGGGGGGGGGCACCATCAATAAACGGAATGCATAACTCAGTTTTTTCTTTCTTTCAGCGGACTAGCACTAATCCGGTTGTAGTGTTTTATATTTCTTCGGCCCGTATATTTATACTTGAGCGGGAACGTTGATCTCTAATAACGGATTCATCAACACATGCATAAACCGTGTCGATATAGGAATTTATATGGCCAATAAAAACATCAGCAAAGCATGACACTACATCGTAATTCATAGTAATACATATAAATAAAAATGCAGCCGTAGTAGACATGTCTATTTTAATACTATGGAGTAAAAGATGGTATATGTGTATTGGGCTTTGTTCTAAAGATCTAAATCCTGAGTTTCAAAATATTTTGTATATATAAAAGAGGCAAGATTTGCTATACAATAGTTCATACTTTATTCATACATTAAATGTCTCTTATACAGAATACTTTTCTACGAGTTCCTTTCCAGCAATTGACTGAAGTCTATTATGAACAAGTTGTTCCTAGATTAACCAAGAAGAACAAGGCGATTGCTATTACTGCTGCTATCTTTCTTTTAGTTTCCTCAAAGCTTAATGCAATATTAAGACCTCCACGCAAGCTTCGTCACATTCCTTACCAAGGTTTTTTCAGCTATCTGGTTTCCTTAACAACAGATGACTCTATTCTTGAACGCTCACAACGATACGGCTTGCCAACAGTGAATTCTAAAGAAAACAACGGCATATATCTGGTACATATAATTTATATACTGATAACATCGAAAGGAAGTCTAATGTTTTTACTAAATGAAATAGAGACCAGGAAAGTTTGGCTGGGAAATTCAACTAAGTAATCCAGATGCCATAAAGCATGTATTACTTAAGCATGGTGCGTATTGGTCTTTTCAATGAACTGTATTCGTAGTCCTATGACAATAGCTTACCATCTCTTTTTTTTCTTCTTAGAACTCTTCCCCAAGATTGTTCCTGATTCTATAGCCAAATCAACACTGCTTTTCAAGTTTGGTGGTGATTCCAACATTGCTACTGTTAATGGCCATCACTGGAAAAAGCAAAGAAAGATAGCCAACCCTGCTTTCCATCGCTCTATGCCAGTGCATATGTTTGGTAAATTAACCCAAGACCTATTCCGCGAAATGGACAAAATGGGACCTGTTTTGGAAGTAACTGATCTGATGAAACGATGGACCCTGGATGCTATTGGGAAAGCCGGATTTGGTAAGTAATATCTATTAGACCCATTTATCACATCTTCTTTTTCTCTAACTTTTGTGTTTTTAACTTTAGACTTTGACTTCAACGCCATTAATGAAAAAGATAACTCCTGGGTAAAAACCTACAATTCATTCAACGATGCTCTTGTCCAGCCCATTTACTACATGTTCCCTATTTTGGAGTCTCATTTCTTATGGATGCTTCCTCAACGCAAGAAAGCCCATGATAATGTAGATCACTTCCTTAGCATGATGAGAAATATCATTGTTGAAAAGCGAAGAAAGATTGAAAATAATCAAAACCAGAATTCCAACCTGAATGAAAATGAAAAGGACCTGCTAACTCTAATGATTGAAAGTGAAATGAAAGGAGAAGGACAGATGACAAATAAAGAACTCGAGGTAAATATTTGTTCGCACATCTGTATCCATGTCTTTATATTTATTTATTTTGATAAAATTTAGAATAATCTTAGTGTCTTCTTCTTGGCTGGTCATGATACTACCTCAAATACATTGTCTTTTACCCTTTATTATTTGGCTGAGCATCAAGAAATTCAGCAACGTGCAAGAGAAGAGGCCATCTCTATCCTTGGTGATAAACCAGAGGATGTACTCCCTACTGCTGAGGATACAAAGAGAATGGACTATATCTCCCAAATTATGAAAGAAGTATAAAACAACTGATATGCACGTAATAATCCATTTTGTGCTAATTCTTTTATTCAAATCACAGACTTTACGTATGAATGGCCCTGCACCCAATGTTATCACTAGAGTTTCTACTGAAGACTGTGAACTCGCTGGTACATTCGTTCCTAAAGGAGCACAACTAAATGTCAATATTTTTGAGGCTCACCACTCGGAAAAAAATTGGTTCAATCCGCTTCAGTTTGACCCCGACCGTTTTGCTGCTGATGTACAAAAGTCTTCTGGAATGAACTATGTTCCATTTGGAAACGGAGCACGCCAATGTATTGGTATGAACTTTAGTATTAACGAACAGAAAGTGATGCTTTCGATGCTTTGTAAGTTCCATTATTCGTTTTTATATAAGGATAATATTAACCCATGACTTATATTCTCATAGTGCGAAAGTACACTTGGAAATTGCCAAGTGACTCTATTCATAAGGACGGCGTCAAAACCACAGGTATAGAGGTGATAGGTCCAAGCGATTTAGACATTGAATTCACCAGAATTTATTAAGCGTACCAATGTAACTGCCAAGTTTAGCGCTCGATGTATATGTGTTTCCAGTTTGCTAAGTAATTATTTATTCTAATAAACTTTTACCTTGTCAACATTTTCTACGTAAATCATATACACCAGAAAATTACTGCCGTTGATATAATGAAATTTCTGGAAATTTTTTAATTTAAAGGGTCGAGAGTACTTCAAATGCATGTGAGATCGCCAACAGTTGGTTTTCTGTTAATTAATTCTGCAGATTTTTTTATGACAAGTTAGTAATTGCCAAATATGGAAATTCAAACCTTATTTTTTGTTGATAATGTCTTGACTACCAGATATTGTTTTATTCTTTTAGCCGTCGATTAAAGTGGTATACTCCACTTCAAAAAAAAATACAAGCATTCAATAAGATATAGAAAATAGTACCTTGGCTGTAGATTATATCTCAACGTATTAATATTTATTGTATTGTTGCGCAGGAATACAATTGTTAACACCAGTGTCATCTGACTCTCAAAACAAAAGCCTATATTTTTTTGAGTTTGTAGTCAAGTTATTATTTACTTTTCCCTTTCTTATTATTCTCACTCTTTTATAAAGTTACCATGTCTCTTGTGACAGCTAATAAGGATAGACTTTTGTTATTATTTGTGCATGGATTTAGAGGCTCATCTACATCTTTCAAGGTTCATTTTCGTTTGAAATGTGAA
>VCJL01001913.1:22341-46852 GCA_024139405.1 Backusella mclennaniae | reverse complement strand
AAAAAAAAAAAACTTAGGATTTCCCAACTCGCCTACAAACAATACTTTCTAGTTCACTTAAAGCCGAAGTAACTTCTATTGTATACCCATCGTACAAAACTGCAGGGTAAAAATACAAAAACGCAAAACCAAAACCCAGCTTTTTTAATTTTTTATTATTAACTTCCAGCGAACTGAGAATAGCAGTAGATAGTTTTTCCAAATGGGTATCCGAACAAGTATCAAATGCTCGTAAGGAAATGGACCAAGTGAACAATAAAGGCAACATCATGATTGCTTTATTAGGGCATTCTTTCGGTGGAATTGTTTGTAAGCTTAATTTGGCATAGATCCAGTATAAATGTTAATGGTTTTATTTTTATAGCTGCAGAAACAATTTTATATTTTGAGAAAGATAGCCATTTACTGTTGGGTGCCAAAATAATTGGCATGCTCGCATATGACACTCCATTTTATTCAATCAATCAGAATTTTGTATCTGAAAAAGCACGATCTGGCTTTGATCAGGTGAACAAGGAGGTGAATAGGTTTTGGGGTGCTGGTGCAACTGCAATGACCGCCGCCACAACCAGCAGGGCTATCCAACAAAGCTCAAACAATAATGGCGGAGGTGGCAGGAAATGGGGACTTTTGGCAGGTGTTGTAGGTGCTGCTGCATTGGGCGCTGCTGCTTATGTTGCTCGTGATAAAATATCTTCAAGCCTTAGCGATGCTTATGATGAATTGACGTTTGTGAGTGATTTAACTGATATGCATGGACAGAATGAAAGGTACCTAATGAAGCAAACTACTTGGTTACAATGTATTCTGATTTATAAATATTTATATAATGTAGAGTAAATAAGCTACTTCAAATACCCGACATGTTTTTCCGTTGTTTCTATGTAACTGTAAGTGTATTACCCCTAGATATATAATCTAGAACACATAATCAACCTTCTTATTGACACTATACATATAAAATGGTAGCTTAAAAGCAATGGAAATTCTCAAAATAACACATCCAGAACATTTATTAAACTCCCTCCTGAGGAGACAGCCTATCTCTTTGTACCCGTTCCATCCATTGCGGATGATGAGATTAAGGCACATACCAGCATGTTTAACCCAAACAAAACAGACCGTTACTATGAATTAGGCGATGATTCTATCGCACTGCTCAGCGAAATGGTCGCTAGATTCCAGAGAAAACATCTCCACTAGACCCTTTTATTCTTTTTTTTTTATATATAAAAAGAGCTTTTACTGATTACGTTGTCTTAATAAATATAGTATATATAATATAAAGATACATGAGATAATTACATTTGATTTGTTCAATTAATAATAATAATATGCAAAATGATTGTCTTATTGACTTTCGGTAAGACGTAGCAATAAACTAGGTGCTGATTCAGCACGGGCAACGACTACCCTTGATGATCCCGAAAATATTGGAAGACAAGATTTAAAATTAGGCTCTTTCAAATTTGAAGACTGAACCGGTGACTTGATTGATGGTGCTGTTGACATGACCGGTGTAGTGATTGTGAGTCTCTTTGATTTTCTTTTTATTGCAGAAATATTTTCTTGGTCTTTGGGCAGAATGAGACCATGCTCCAAGTAAACAGGACGGTGTAACATTTTAACAAAGGTTGAATCCAGGTGAGAAATCAGCTTATTATAGAGCTCATAATGTTGTTTGTCTTGAGACACTATATCGCTTGTCTGTTCGTTTTTCTGGAGTGGTAATCGCAATTCTCGTACTCTTCTCATTTGGACAAGCCCAGTTTGGAATGACTGAATGGTTGAATTCAAGTGACGTAATGAGATGGAGTGATATTGGTGTTCGTACTTTAATTGGATAATATCTTCCACAAGGGACTCTGCAATAAGCCGTGCTTCTTCGGGTTCCAAGGAGCGGATTAAGGAAAGTGCAATTTCATAGGCGACCTGAGAATCCGTAATATTGGAAATTCCTAATTGAAAGTCGTTACTGTTATTGTTAATGATGTCTGTCCACTCACTATCGTCACTATTGTCCACCTCCTTTTCCGAAAGATCGCTGATTTGTTTATTTAGTGTATCCAAGTGTAGAGTAATCAAATCGATTCGTTCATCCATATATTGGGGGGTTGATAAATCCATTTCTGAGTTCCCTTGCTCCCTTAGGACAATATTTCGTTCAGATAAAAGCTCTTGCTGTTCTTTAATCAATCGGGTGCGTTTTTGAACCAGCTCTTCAATAACTTTGTTAATACTAGAGCTTCTCTGAATGTAGAGTTGAATGGCTTTGTGGATCATCTTTTTCTTTTGAAAAACGTGTTGCTGCAGGGTAGCCGCCTTTAACTTTCCAGTACCGACGGTAGCAGGCTTTTTGGTCATACTTTTGTTAATTAAATATCCTCTTACGTTAGCACATGCAGCTGCTTTCGCCAAAAGGTTGTGGTATGTGACATTATTGGATGCAGAATTCTTTTTTCTATTAGAATGGGCCATGACCTTTTTAAGGATAGTCGCAATTTGTTTCATCTGTGCGCTCATTGCCACAATCTCTTCCGCCGCACGTTTATATGCTGTTCTTTGGACGCCTGCCTCTCTCTCGGCCTTCTTTTTTGCAATCAATAGTTGTGACTCTTGACGTTTTAATTTGGATATCTCATTATCACAGGCACTGATTTTTTCTTTTGATCTATCCGATTCTTGCTTGATACGTTTAAGCAATTTCTTTTTTTCATGTGATAATTTTTCGATTTTTCTATCAAGTTGGTCCATAGACGATCGTTGTTGGTTTTTATATGTATCTGACTTACTTATCAGTTGCATATGTTTACGTCTTAGTGCCTGATACTCGGACTGCTGCTTTTTTAGTCGACATTCGTAGTGACTGCGCTGTTCCGAGAGATCCCGTTTATGCTGTGATGCGACTGTTGTCTTTTTTGTTGTTACTTCGTTAAGTTTTTTTGCAAACTGGTGGATTTGGCTTTCGGATTTTTCAAGTTTTAGAATAAGCATCGCTTTTGAATCAATACAAGCGGATAATCTTTGTAGTATTTTGCGTTTTTCTACCGAGTTACCACTATTTTGTATTAAATCAAAATTTGGAGTCCCTTGCAGTGGAATGTCAACTGTACGTCTTCTATGCTATTTTATTTTTTATGTTAATTGAGTCATCAAAAATTGGGGTTTTTAAAAAAATAGAATTTACCTTTGAGTTAGGAGATGTATGATCGATATCATTGAAGAGAGACCACGAACGATGCAACTGTTGTTGATCAATATCTGGTATATTAACCTAATGTATTTATAAAAATGTTAAAGTTATCTTTGAAAAAACCACCTTCTCTTTCCTCGACTTTTTTTTTCTATTTTTTTTTGTTCTATATACCCTATAATATTGAAGAAACTCTATGTCCATTTCTAATTCCTTCTTTAAGTCCTCCAACCATAATTTATTCCTCCCAGTCATATTTGGTTGTTGCAAAATAGAGGACGATATGCTTCTTCTTTTTAACAGTGTTTTCGTTCGTTTACTACTTCGATGCCTCTTTTTATTCTTCTTTTCTGTTATTTTTTCATTATTGTCCTTTTTATGGGAAAACGTTGGATTTACAAGTGTAGCCGACGAATCTTCATGCTGTATATCATGCTTAAATTCCTTGATATTCTTCAAGGAATTAGGCTGAGCAGAAACCTGTTGCAACTGTCTGTTTTGTTCCTGTGCTTCCATCAACTCTTCCCGAAGCATTTCGATTGTACTTGTATATTCCGTGACCGATGATAAATGCGAAGCAATTGTATCTTCTGTCTCCTTACAGACATCTTCTCCTTGCTGAGTTAATTTTTGTTTATAGCAATCCCTTTCATACTTCACAATAGCCATTTCATCTGTCAATTTTTTTATAGTCCTATTCAGCGCGGTGACCTCTGATTTTAGACTGTCCATTTCGTCATTGACTGCATGTAGAAAATCATCGGTACTCCTAAGCTCCTCCTTGAGCCTTGTGACGACTGCCTTGAGGCGTTCAGTCTCCCCTAATTCTTGATTGATAGTCACCCGGTTTCGAATGTTTCTTGCACGGTTAGCATATTTGAGTGTATTGAGTGTCTCTGTTACATTGATTTCAGCTGGGGATGCGCATGCAAGCATCAAAGTTTGGCTATTTCCTCCCAAACTGTCTTGCAGTAATCGTGTTAATTTAGAGTCCCTGTATGGTATATGTGATACCTTTCGGCTCTCATCTCCTAATGCAGATATTACATTTCCTAAAGCGAGCAAACCACTGTTAATGGAAATTCCTTCTTTTGCACGGTCGCCCACTGCATTTGTGCGTTTTAACTAAAAACTTCATTAGTAACTCCTTCTTTTTTTTTTTTTTAGTTATTTAGTTTCAATATTTACTCGCTCTGAACCTGCTAAGTCAACAAAATGGAATTTGGAAACAAGCTTCTTTGTATTTTGCTGTTGTTTTTGTTGTGGGACATCCACTGTTGCATTTTCTGTTGGTTCATTCTCTAACGAAATGAATTGTTTTAGAACAACCGAAAAAATTGCATGCGATCTAGATGATGTGTTATTCATATTCGTTGAGGCAGTGGTTCTTCCAACAGAACCTTTTTGTAGTAAGCTAAAATATATCTTGCTTAATTATAAATATATCTTATCCTTATTGCATTTCTTACTCTATTAATTCTTTAGGAGTTCTGGCAGATTCCTCTCTTACGCCAGTCCAACATATATTTCCATGCGAATCTTCTCTAATTGTTAAGTTGTTTAAACCTTTGACAGGGCTTAATAGATCAATGAGATCCTCGTTATGTAGTTCTAAGAAGGAGACAGCAACCTCAAAAGAGTAATAAGGCGTTTTTTTACTGTTCAGGTTTTCAAATAGAGAATGGATGAAGCGTGGAACAATGCCTTCATTTACCGAATCAAGCCCGATACCCATGCTATAAGTTTTCCCGCTTCCAGTTTGCCTATACATATATAAAGGTTAGTATATCTTGGTATATCATGATATATATATATATATATGTACCCATATGCTAAGATGGTAGAGTTGTATCTATGGTTCAAAATAGTTAATGATTGTCTATTCAGCAATTATTCTTGCATTAACTTTTTTTCTTTACCCTTCCATAAATTTATTTAAAAGTGGTATGACACATGTTGTATATACTTCATCCTGAGTTGCACATGGCGGATATACATAATCGAACGTAAAAGACCGATCGCTTCCAACCATAATTTGTTGTTGATTTGGTATGCATGAAATAGCTGCCTTTTGACATTGCTGTTTCTCGTGTTCCGTTAAAGGCCTAATACGAACTGCTACTCTATTTCAAAAAGAAGGTTAATTGGAAAAGTTTGCTAATCATTTATTTCTTTAAATTCATCTTATGCACCTAACCGAAGAAGAAGAATTTGTCATCACCCTTTTTTCTTATTACTAAATCAATGGTTTTTATAATTTTAAAATAAATATATGAAAAAAAAAAGAGAAAGAGAAAGAGAGCAATTGACTGAGGAAATAATTTTAATATTTTTTTCTCCTTCAAATATATAAAATAAAAAAGAAGGAGGGATAAAAGGGAGAAAGAGAAAGGGCGACAGAGAGATCCCCAAATGAGATGCAAAATACCTTGTTGACAATTATATAAATATTAGGGAGTTGTCTATACTATCATTACTATATGGATCATATACTTTGTAGCGTATTGGAATGCAATGTCATCGGAAAAATAAGTCAACATTTACACAGTTCGGAGAATCCTCAATGGTCACATTTGCTTCAGATTCAATATACCATTTGTTTGGAGATAATTACTTCACAGTATTATTTTATAAATGGTTATGCAAGTAGAAAACTTGATAATTGTACATATTATAGCTTTATTCTATTTGTTCTCTCATGAATAGTAGAAAAACGAAAATATGAATATACTAATATACATTTATATTAAAGCATATATATATGTCTTAATCTACTCCTCTTGTATACTCGGTAATTGAGTCTTTCTGTCTGATTAGTATATAGTAGAACTGTGATTTTTAAAAAAAAATAAAGAGCAGATGCTTTTAGTCATAAGTGCAATTTAAAACAACTCTATTACTATTCATACATGGAGAATGACCACAGTGATTGAACTAAAGGGTTCTTTTCATTACTATAAAATATATGTAATAAATGGGTTTCTTTTATTAATTAGCTTTTATTTTTATTGTTATTATTAGTCAGTTCCAATGCATGTCAATTGAATACATGTGAGTAAACAAATAAAAACAGTGGTCAAAGCGTTTTGAATTATTGAGGGTAAGGTTTGGTAATGCACTAAAACGAAGGAAAAAACAGTGTTCAACTGATATTATAGGCTCAAAAAATAATAATGAGAAACACAACATCCTGAAGGAAATAATGGATAGTACGCGTGATGCTATATAACAAAAGAGCACCACTAGGAGCCAATTGATCTTTTCCTAATTTACTCACGGACATGGTAAATTTGACTTTTTTAGTTTATTCAACATAAAAATAAGGGCAGCAAACGTTTAGATTTTGTTTCTTTAATATTATTCAGTAAACTTACACACGTCTCCTGTGATATAAAGGAAAAAACAATTTTAATGATTGAAAAGATATAAATCAAAATGATTTTCTTCAATATTAAAAACCGCATGAGAAAGGGGATTCGCTCCTCTCCACTATACATATATAATTTGCTTAAACCAAATTAGTAAATAAAAAGGCAAAGGGGACTATAAAAGTTTATTCTTGGTACAGTTTGTGTGGCTGATGGATTTTTCCCTTTTGGAAATACCCTTAACAAGGTGAAGAAGCGTTCTCAGTAAAATGTCTTTTTCCTTGATGAATATTTTTTATCTTTGAATGGAGTCGTTGGACTTTAAAGTACACTACTACATTTTTATATATAATACAGATATGACCGAGTTCTTGTTTTGATGATGAGAAAGATGTTTTTGAAGTATCCTAGACAGTGTATTTTCTCATCAAATTTGGTAAAATAAAGAAATGTCTATCATTCCCTCTATAGTTTATTAAAAGAAAAAGGTAAAATTACTCTTGCGGAACTCGCTTTCTCATAAAAACATGAACATGTGGCATAGAAGGAATACTCTGAGTTTCTGGAGGATTCACAAAATAGCTCCACTCGTAGACATTAGCACCATATGTCTCATCAAGGAGTGTTTCAACATGTTCTTTTAACAATGGTACCTTGGACCAAATTAAAACGTGGGTGATACCAGGATCGACACTATAAGGGAAATCATTTGGCAGGATAAGGGTGATAGGTCTACCTTTTTCGTCTACGTCAGTATTGGGTGGGAATATAACCTTTTCTTTCTTGAGGTAGTTTGTGACAGATCCGTACTTGTCATTTGTTTGCTCTGTCCATTTCACATACACGTCTTGTCCTGGTTTGTTTCTTTTAAGGTTGTAGACTTGGTTGATGGCTAGCGATATAAATTAGATAAAAGGTTTCTAATTTAACAGATAAAGTATTGTTTTTGCTTACAAACATAATAGATAATCTCTTCCCATGGATGAACGTGATATGTATATTCGCCTATTGGCATTTTTCTTGTTATATATAAATAGTCTAAATAAATAAAAGGGGAAACACAAAAAAAAGAAGAAATGCGGAATGAATTTATAGAAAATTTTAAAAAACATTTAAAATGTCACGTGTAGTTCCATGGTCGATCAATGGAAAATACCTGCTTATTATGTAATCAATATCTCCGAGCCTCGCCTGACCTCTGGCTTGAAATGTTTGATTTTGCTTTGTTCGATTGATTATATAATATAAAAGAATAATGGAAAAAAAAGTGGTCCATATGTTACTTGTAAAAACAAGGTATGGTGACAGTTTGCGAGACTATTTATTTTTTTAGTACAAAAAGTGGCTGTTTTTCATGTTTTTTTTTCCTTCGCTCTTCCCTGCATAAATTAAAAGCTCAACTTCTACCTTATCGGCCTTATTTGGTAGCGTATGATCTCTGAGCAAGAGACGTTTTATTGGTCTATTTAATCTGGGATTTATTATCTTTCCAAAAATAGTTTAAAAATCTGGAACTACAAAAACAGTTTAAGAAATAGCTTATGGTATTAAAAACTTTAGATTTTTGACGTTAAGAAACTATATCAAGCCACAAAGACTTTATATTATTGAGAACCCAGTTTCTGATTGCTTTAATGTTCATTTTGCTTCAGTTGTTTTAAAAAGAAGGAAGGAGATTAGAGTGTCGATACCAAAATCGTATAGTAATCACTTTTTTCGGAATTATGAATTCCTTTCAAAAAAAAAAGGGGTGGGAAATAATAGATGCAATCTTTTTTAAAGTCTTAATCCAATGGTTGATTAAAGTGGTATTTTTTATTGCCCTGTTTATAATTAACATGACTCATAGTCATTTAATAATGAAAAAATATACAGAACCAAATGTATTATTATACTTGATAACTAATAATGAGATGTTTAAATCAATAAATGAATAAAAAATAAGCTTTAGATTCTGGAGTACAAAAACTTCATTAAAGTTGGTGATATTTTTTAAAGTAATAACTTTATTGATTTCTTTTTATCTAAAAAATTAAATACATAAACAAAGTGTAAGTAAGGAAATTCATCATTCACTTATTTTTCTTCTATTAACAGGAAAGAGTACATCTATTCATATAAAAGGTAATAGAAGAAATATTAAAAAGGTCGATATTCTGTTATGGATTTCTTACTTCATCATGCAAAAACCCAAAATAAATAAAAACACAACGGGTTTTTTTCAAAAACAAGACGCCCATCATCCCTTATATCCCCTATTAATATAAAAACTCAATTTGTACAATACAATAACATTGCCAATTAAAATAAATATGTCTTTATTTTGAGAGTATGTTAAATATAGATTCTTTTATTTGATAAATTTACAGATAAATAATAAGATAATTATTAATGGAACTAAAGGTGAGCTAGATGTATGTACGGATAAAAAAAAAAACATTTGTAAAATATAAACACTTTTCAATAAAGAAAAAAAAAGGGGGGAGGATAGGATTTGAAGCAAAGGTGGAAAGAGTTATTTTAACGTACAAAGTTATATCTGGGCATATTATCCTATACAGAAAAAATAAGAATTAGAATATGAAAATACAGCATGTATTAAAAAAAAAAAAACTTACCAAACATTCACGGCAGTGAACCTGAGACATCTTTGAAGTTATATCAGTTTTGATATGACCAGAAGAGTCCATCTGTTTTTTACAGCCAGGGCATCTCAAACACTTCTTGTGCCATCTCGTTGCATTTGGACCAGGATGGCTATCAGACACGGGTAATTCAGTTTTACAGCCATCGCAAGGACGGCATCCACCTAGACGAGGTAAATTCGTTGATCTTGACTTGAAGATATCTGATGGGCTTGTAATGGTGGAAGATCTCTGTGGTATGTTATCACTGGATGTGACAAGACTGGATAAGAAAATCGAGTTATTTCTTTTTTTGGTAGCACAACCTTCACAGTAGAGCTTGTTATCTTTGAGTTTACGAAGCTTTTGATCTGCAGGGATACTATTTTTACAACCGGCACATAATAAGCACTAAAAATAATAGTAAGTATATGTACATTTGTTATGATTTCTATATTTTTACCTCTTGATGATAAAAGCGATCGCAAAGTTCTAAATAAGTATCAGTCACAGGTTTGTTACAAGTGTCACACGAAATGGCGGAGGGTGGTAGAAAATCAGGAGTAACGTCTTTTTTCTTGTTTTGTTCATTGTTTTGCTCGTCAATACTAGGTAATAACACGGGGGAACCTGAAACAACATCGAAATGTGGATTTCCTGTAGGTGGTGGTGTCTTTGGGCAATCCTCTTCTGATAAACTACAAGGAGATCCTTTTCGATCATTTACGCTAGGACACTAAATATAAAGTTAGTTTTCTGCCTTGTGTTTTTTTTGTTGGAAAATATTTATTTACCTCTGTATGGTAAAAGTTTTTACCATCTGTACAAAAATCAAGTCCATCAAAGCTTTGGTAGCAGCGGGCACATTTTAAGCAAAATGTATGATAGCAAACAACTTCACCAGAAAGTGTTTTAAGACCACGGTAATCCTTCTTTGAGACCTGTTCACCACATTCTTTACATGGTTTCTTGACTACTTTTTTCTTGCGTGGAAGAACATTGCTTTCAGTTCTTTTAGGGATCAACTGCTGCTGCTGCTGCTGCTGCTGCTGCTGTTGAAGAAGTGGTGTAGACATGGTGTAATTTCTGTTGGGCGCAATCGGTGATGGTACTGTATTATCAGAATCTTTTATTGCAGCCCTTGTATTTCTTTCTTTCATCTTGTCCAAAAGAATAGAAGCGGGTCTTGGTGAATCAAGAGGCAGATTACGAGAGAACATGCTTGATCTTCGAGTACGTTGGAATAACAAAGGATTGGTGGTATTGGTTGTAGATGAACGGCTGTTTAAAAGAGGTGTCGAAGTACTTGGGTTACTTGTAGGAGAAGGTTGTCTTTCGATAGTTGAAAGTGGTTGACAAGATGTACAAAAAGGCTGCCCTTTGGCATTCTCGACAGCATCCTTGTCACAAAGGGAGGTAGCACACTGGAAGCATTGGAAGCAATCCGAGTGGTAAATACGTTGCTGAAATGTAACCTGAGAGTCCATTGTTTTGACCTGATTACTACATTTGGGGCTTTTTTTTTATGTAAATACATATTAGTTTCACCATAACAATAAACCAAAATTGTATATCTAAATAAAGCAAAACTACTCACCAAGTTAACTTGTCAGCGAGACATGGTTTACAATAGTAAACTGACTTGTAAATAGTAAAGTTTTGGTCTGACCAGGATTTTTGATTTTTACGGCATTTTGAGCAGCTCTTCAAGTTGCTTTCTTGGGATGTATCCACATGGGTATTGAACTGAGGCATTACTCTTTTACGAGTGGATGACATGAGAGCACTTTTGGTGGATGATTTTAAGTCGCCATTATTAAAAAAGCTCTTCTTGCCATAACTAAAGACATGGATGATTTATTAACAAAATGATGTATATCCTATAATATATCTGAAATCTATAACTTACGTGTCTTGCCATTTGTCAGTATTTCCCAAATTGTGTCTTCTTTGTTCAAGAAGCTTTGAATCCATGCGAGGAGTCAAGATGTTATTACAGTAGTTACAAGTAACCGAGCTACGAACATCCTTTTTACAGTAAGTACAATATCCCATAATAATAGTAATAAAAAAAAATAAGTAAAACTAAGGTATAGAGAAAAGAAAAATACAATCTACTCCTTTTTATAAATCAAAGACAGGATTTGTTTTGTTATTACCAAAATAGGATAAAATAAAAACTTTACTTGTTTTTGAACGTTATCGAATGTTGTCTTTTTAATCAAAATAGGCAACACTTAATTTCACTGCGGTTATTGCCTATGGCGCAGTTTACTTGAATAAAACTAATCATGCTACTATAGTTTTTACTCGTTTTCTTTCCGAATGCCATTTTTTAATAGAAAGAAAACATTCGGTGATTCAATTAGCCGATTTTCATTTTGCTAATTGTGTCTTGATCAAGAACAATCAAAGTCCAAACTATAAATAGGATTAGTTTGTTGTGTTTTTATTGACCTCATATTGACAGAATATAAATCAATGCGTGGTTTTTATTAATATGCATGGTAAAACGACATGATCAAATGGTGTTATATGCAAAAACTATAGATAAGCACTTTTATTTCAGTTAAGCTGACATTAAAACTTCACCTGATATTACATCTATTTCAACGAATTGTTGACTTTATTCACATTAACATATATGATACCTGAAGTACTGGAACTTAATAGCCTTCTTTTTACCATTGGTATATACCTCCGCAATGACTTGTCCTTCTAAAATGGCTTTAGAAAAACTAGAATATACACATTTTTGTTATATGTATATACAAATGTACAGATTCAGATGTTATCAGCCTTTTATCAGTATGTGGATTTTCTCTTTCAGTTCCACTACAGCCTTTTTTTTTTGAATGCTTCAATAAAACCGTTCATATAGAGGTTTATTTATTCTTTGTCCTAGTGACGTGCGATATATATTACTATAAAGGAGAAGGCAATAGGAGCTTCAAAAACTCACGTAAAAACATCAGTGTCAAAAATCACTTTTTTTCTTTCTTCACGTATCTTTTTGCTAGTCTGCTAACAACAACAACAACAACAATATGTATTCTGATGACCCACCTGAACTAGATCCTGTCATTCTGAGATGCTGTAAACAAGTCTATCATCACTTGTCACTTGGCAATCGCATTCAGCAGCTGGACAAAAAGCAATCACTACCAATTGAAGTTCAAAAGATGAAGGCCCTATTTAGTTTGGATCCCCAGGAACTCGACAACACGGTTAAACAGTTTCTTCAGCAACTTCCTCCTCCTAGTGGCAAAAAGAATATTGGCATATTTATCAAAATGCTTGTTGCTGCCATTTCAAACTGTGGTAAGCTTTACTAGTTTTCAAAGAATGATTCAAACAGCTTTACTAATCATAACAACAAAAGCTCCCTCATTTGACGACGATCTTTATGAGGAGGAAATAATGAGAGAAAACCCAATGAAAAGAATGCGCACTGAGCCTAGAGATGACTTTCACGTGAATAAAAGAATGAGACCACAGCTGGACGTCAACACGTTCAATGTTTACACTATGTGCTCTTCTTACGACACCAATATATCTACAAGTACATCAACTTCAAGTTACAATGCTCATACAAATATGATGAATAATAATAATACCAGCAATGGACCCTTGGTGAGCTCACCTGATGAAATGACACCAATACCAGCACAACCTTGGTTATTGCAACGCGAATCTGTGAAAAGCTATGTAGAGATAAAGTCAGCATACTTGGATCAGCATGACGAAAAAATGATGGAAGTGATAAAACAACAAGAAAACAACAACAACAACAACACTAATAATAATAATAATAATAATCATAGTCATAATCATAATCATAATCATAATCATAATCATAATCATAATACCAATATCAATTCCAATAACAGTGATGATGTGATTATTATTATTGATGATCCTGTCGATAAAGTAAAAGAACAAGAAGAAGAGGAGGAAGAAGACGAAGGGGACAATGATGAAGATATCGCAGAAAACAAGAAATTTGAACTTGCCTTTTTGAAAGGCGTAGACACAGTGACGATTGTTACACCTAGTCAGAAAAAGATGTTTGACAAGATTCCATGGTTTATCACCTTCGAGATTGCGCGATTTATACATTCGCTTAATGTATCGTGGGATGATTTGACGTTTGCGACACTGAAAACGTTCTTTGAAGCAGCTAGCGAATCCACGCCACGTTTACACGAGACGATGATGGAGTGGAATAAAGAACGATGCAATGAAAAGGTGGATGCATTGGCATATTCGATGATGGAAAAGGCGTCGCCCCAAGTGTGGTCGTTTTTCAACAATGTCAAGGAGGACACGGAATCAAACAGGAAGGCAAAACAGTATCGAGACATCCGTTATACCATTTCACTCAAAGCAAAAATATCAACAAAGCCACCGGTCATGCTCCTACAAGCGCCTTCTTTGTGCGCATCAAACAGATTCTTCAGAAAGTATGGATCCGACCGATTCCTCGAAATGAAATATATAAAATCCACACACACAAATATGTTTACTAAACAAGCCAAATATTACCTCAAGCCGTTCGTGCTGATGGAGAGAACCTACAAATTCCTGTTTGTGAAGGATCACACCGTCATATTCTTTGCTACAGAAGGACCTGGTTTGGAAACAATATCAGTTAAACAAGTGATTGATTGGCACATGCCCATTCTGGAAAACTGGTCGATGGAAATCAACAAGTACGCCAGTCGTATGTTGCTTGGTTACAGTAACAGCATACCTACCGTTGTATTCAAGCCTGAACAAATAGAGTATGTTGATGATGTTTATTCAGACACAAAAGGACAGAATAAAGAGAATTCATGCATGACGGATGGTTGCGGCATCATCTCCTGTTCTGCTATGAGAAAAGTCATGCGATGCCAGGTAGCCGATGAATTACCATGCGCTATTCAAGGTCGTATTGCCGGCGCAAAAGGTGTGTGGATTATCGACCCAAGCCTTGATTTCAACTCGGGTGATTTCATCCGAATCCGCGCAAGTCAAAACAAATTCAAAACTGGTATGCCGCAGGAAGATCTTGAAGAGGACCCTTTACATTATACTTTTGATCTTGTTAAAAATGGTTATTGTACATATCCAGCCTTTCTAAATACCCAGGTCATTCAGTGTCTTGCCGCTGGAGGTGTACCCACAGAGACATTTCAGGATTTGCTCAAAGAATACATCCATCGTATTCGATCTATTATCACTGCAAATAAAAGTGTCAAGGTCCTTCGTGATTGGGTAAGCAAATGTGGTAATTTAATGGGTGATCGATGGGAGAAGGAAAGCAATGTCAAAAAAGACTTTTGGAATAGCCGAACAATTAATGACGAATTCAACAAAGAACAAGATGATCCATTTTCTTCAACTGTATCCACCTTCAATACATGGTCAAACCTCCTCGCCAGCAACATCAAAACCAAAGATAACAAGTATTCAGGCCAACCTGGTAGTCCTTACGAAGTCGTGGTGCGTTTGTTGGATTCTGGTTTTGACTTGACAAACTCATATGTTGCAAACCGTATCACTTTAATCTTTCGTGAAATCATGCGCTCTATTACAACGAAATACAAAATCGAAGTAGAGCAGTCGTGTACAGTAACATGTGTTCCTGACCCAACCGGTACACTTGAACCTGGACAGATCTTCTTGCAGGTATCAAAGCTTAAAAAGGATGATAATAGCGGTGCCAAGGTTGGACTGATTACAGGTGATGTCATCGTTACTCGAAATCCTTGTGGTCTAAAGAGTGATGTTCAAAAAGTACAAGCCGTTGATAACAGTGCTCTTCGCATGTATACCGATGTTATTGTGTTTCCAATCAAGGGTCCAAGATCACTTGCAAATCAACTGAGTGGTGGTGACTATGATGGTGACATTGTAAGTAGCGTTTTTCCTTTTAAAAAATACCACACACACATATCATTCAACCAAGTATTTATAGGTATTCTGCTGCTGGGATGAACGAATTGTAAAGCCCTTCACATCGTCTCCTCCTTGTGATGATTCCAAGCGTGTCTTCAAGGCATTTAGTAAAGATAAAGGCACTGTCGGTAGTAAACTCGCGAATGCCCAAAGAGAGATAGAAAGTATTATTCAAAAATGCTTCTTGTCTACAGTGATCCCGGATGGAACGTTAGGTACCTACGAGAATTGGAGAACGGTACTTGCAGAAAAGACATCATTAGACAACGAAGAAGTCGTTTACCTAGCACAGATGTGTTCCAAGTTGGTTGATGCACCAAAGCAAGGTCTTCGGTTAAAACGCGATGTTAAAGCAAAGGATAAAAAGATGTATTCAGAAATACCTTATCCTGCATGGTTTATGGATAAAAGAAATAAACAAGCAGCAAAAGACAAGTCAGAATACAGAGAAGTGAATAATGTGAACACAATCCAAAATGCACCGTGTGAAACAACCATGGATTACCTTTACAAAACATTGCTAGACGAGACCGAAGGCTTTACACGCTATACAAAAAATATATTCAACGAGGCTGATATTATAGTCACGGATGTTGATTTAGCAACACCTTGGATGAAAGCGAATGAAGTGGCTGCCCAGTATAATGATGAAAACCTTAAAGCTGACTTGCAAGTAATTGAACAGAAAGTTTCTGGTAACTTCAAGGAATACTGCAAACGAGTGTCACAGATCACCCTCGAGAGTCAATACTATGCAGATGCTATGTACAACCCACGCAATTATCTCAACAACAATCTAGTTATTTCCACTGTTGGCTTAGACCCCCTAAAATTTGATACCACACATGAATTGGAGGATTACTTTGCAAAGGATTTCTTGGACCTACCAAAGGAGAAGCTCAAGTCAGACATAATGCTATGTGATATCGAGGCCAATGACGGCAATCTGATAAGGAACATAAGTGCTAGTTATGCATATAAGCTTTCAGTATCTACACGAAAATATAGCAAATATTGCTATATCGTTGCCTTTGATGTCATTAGAAGAATCAAATCAGATGCTTGTGCTAAACGAGTCAACAATGGTGCCTATGGTGAGACAGTGACTTCTAGCGTATACAGGTCAATGTCAGTTGATAAAAGTTGGGTGAGACGCTTAAAGGAGCTCCAAGCATCTGCTGATGCTGATATGAAAATGCCCAGAATAGCGGATCATTTATCTGGGAAGAATTAATGTATTACTTTTTTACTAGTTATGGGCAAACAAATGATGTACAGAATAAATTGTAGCGTTGGTACATATATACATATACATATATAATAAAATCCATCTTATATCCAAAACTTTTTTCCCTTTTAAATATGTTAAGGCTTTTAGCAATGGGCTTAGTTATATTAAATATTGTATCTTTATTAAATACTCAAATTCAAGAGTACTTTAATTAATAAATAGTCAGAGACTTCTGGGATAATTTTTCTTCTCTTTTAACTAACAATATGAACAGGTTCTGACACGATTGTTTCCCAGTTATCAGACATCTCTGGATTAGACAAGAGCCTTAAAGCTTTCCACTGGAGATAGTAGGTCCCCGCTTTGAGTGGATGTAGGCCATCCAAATTATCGGAATCACTGGCTCTCATTGTACCATTCCACCTACTAGTGAAGTACTCATTTGGGGTTTCCTTGATATTCCGTGCTAGATTGTTCCATTTATCTGCAAGACCAATGTATTCTTTGTTATTATCCAACACCTCCATCCGAAGTTCTTTAGTTCCTGTTAATAAACGGTATCCTATAATCACAAAAGATGTTGGTTCATGAGTACGATCAAGAAAAAAATGCTTGGTCGCTGAGTGACCCAATCCTTCCTCTAGAACAGGTATCTCAGGTCTTGTTAGCAACCGTGGGAAATGATCATCAAAAATGGAAAGACTCTTTAATGATCCCTTAACACCAATATAGGGGACATTTAAACCAGGATGTAAAGACCCTTTACCCGGTACAAATTGAATGAATCCACCGTATATGGGATATGGCTGGTCTGAGGTTGTTGGGCTGATACCGGTTACTTTTAATCGAATGGTTCTCTTGTGACCTGGCTCTAATACAAAATACTCATCTGAAATGTCAATATGAGCTGAAACTGGATTGGTTGTAGAAATAACAGGCTCAAGAGGTGCCATTGATTTCGTTTTCAAGTCAAAGGGAGCGAGAGACCTTCCCGCGATAGGTTTGACCGTGAACTCTTCTGTAGTATCGCCTGGATTGTATATTGTAATATATTGCTCTTTGATGTTGTCTGTGTCATTGAAACTGATTTGGCCAGGCGATATATGAATTTTTTCATTAATTGTGTCATATACTATAGAATGGTATTATTAGAAAGCTGGGAGTTATGACCATTATATATAGCTTACATTGAATCAAACCTGCGCCTTGAAGTGCAGGACTTTCAATATATTCACCATGAATAGAAGGTTTTGCGTAGTTTTGAAGATGCTCCAAAAGATAAACTGGATCTTTCTTTCCTAGTTTTTCAAGGAGCAATGCATAAGCACCCGATATATACGGCGCTGCCATTGAAGTACCGGATAGTACACCATAACTTCCCAATGATTTAGGCAATGTGGAAAAGATATACCCTCCTACACCTGCAAAGTTTGGCTTGAGATTCATATCATAAAGCGGGCCCACGCTTGAAAATGGAGATGCTGTATTTGCAGTTTCCACAATTGTTGGCTCCAATTTAGATTGGAATGAAACCTTTAATTCCTGTGTAAATTTCTTAAATATCTCGTCACGAAGTCTGATGCCTGATTTCATTGATATGGCAGCAACAGGAATAGTACCGTTACCCACCAGCGGTTTAAACGAAGCGGATTCTTGGTTATCATAGACAATCATACCAATGCCACCCAGTTTTTCCACGTTTCTTGCTTTTTCATCAAACGGACATACTCCTCGCTTAACAAGTACAATGTGGCCAAAGAGAAATCGAGTTGGAAGATTCCCATTACATGCATCATTATCATTAGAAAAAATTGAGAATAAAATAGCTGTGCCATCTGCGATATATTTGGTATCAGGACCAAATGTATAACCTACGAGAAGAAAAAATAATTTTCAATTCACTTTTTCTTCAACTTGAAATACTCATTTTTGATATCTACTTTACCATATTCTGCTCCGTTTTCGGTCAGAATATTACGTTCCAATTTGATTACATTATCAACAGATCCAACGGCTACTGTCTTGGGACTTGACCCAGGCGAAGAAATATAAAATGCGCCTTTTTCACCGTCATTACCAGCTGCAGCAATAACTTTTTTTTTGTGAGTTGTCAATTTTTACAATAAATCAGAGGGAAAAAAATAATCAACGTACCAATAACACCTTCATTTGCTATTCGCTCTGCAACCTCAGAAGATGCATCTTCTGGCCAATTATCTGCTGTGCCCAAACTAAGATTGATGATATCACATCCTTTTCGATACAGAATATTAGATTAAATAATTGATACTCTTTATCCTATAGTCATTCTACCTTTTTCATGTGCATCAAGCATAGCCTTCATGACCAAATCGTTGGATGTGGATCCAGAACATCCAAATACTCTCCACACACCTAATATGGATTCAGGTGCAACCCCAGTAAAATTCTAAGAGATGAAATATTAGTTTCTCTCATCTAAAAGAATGTAGACTATTTACAAAGTGTTTATCATTTGCGGCAATGATACCCGCTACATGTGTTCCGTGACCTGTATTATGATAATTGAGTGAATATAATGTTCATCTTTTCTAATATATCACATCAGTTTACCGTTTCCATTGGGACAAGAATCAAGAGGAGTATTGCTTGTCCTAATTGAATGAGGGTCGTTGGAATCAAACGCATCACCCACAAGATCATAACCAAATTGAATTTTATATCCAGGACCAAAACCTCCACCAAATGCCTCATGGTGATAATCGACCCCTATAAAGAAAAAGAGAGAGATCAGGAATATGATGAATGGATCGATAAAAAAATAACCCATCTTACCTGAATCTATAATACCTATCACTATACCTTTGCCCTTTAAATTCAATTCATTCTGCACCTTGTCTATTTGTGACAAAGAATGAGAAAAAGGCAAATTGGGCATACCTGATTTGAAATCAATGGTTGGCGTAGTAAGAGAAGGTTTGCTCCGGTCACCAAAGAAATCATCAAAATCATCTCGAGTCACCTTTGGCCTCTCAATCTCTGTTACTGGAAATACACGTTTAACACGATGATGTTTTAGTATTTGTTTAAGTGCGAGGCTTTCAGTATCATCCTCTAGAAACTGGCGCTTTTCCAAACGATTCGTTACTTTATTAAGGGAAACTGAAATACCACGAAAAAGAGACGACCCATATTCATGGGCGATATCCAAGCGTATGATGGGTTTGATGGGTGTCAAGTCAATGTCCTCCACAAACTCTAGGTAGGACCCCTGAAAGTGATCCTCAAATTCAATAATGTAACGACCTGGAATAATGTTACCTAAACTAGTTGCTTTGAACTTTGGATGTGAAAGCATGAGATCCACCAAGCTGTCATCGGCTGCACTCACAATAAATGGAACACAACATATGAATGCTGATAGTATTCTCATTTTAATTTTTCTATAAATCTATGTATGATAAAGAAATATGTAACAAAAAAAAAGGATGGAATTAAAGATAGGAATGAAATGCATGGTTGAATTTTATTATGAATATGCAAGAAAGGCAAGAAAAGGCAAGAAAAAAGGGTAATAAACGAATAAATATGCAAATGGAATTTTTACATTAAAGCTCCGGCGTTCTATGGTTTGTGTGTGGATGAAATGTATAAAAGAATGACACAAATATACCATTCTTCATAGAATTATTTCTAATTTTGTACAAAGATAGTCCCAGATTTCCAATCTTCCCAATCCTTTGGATCTTGAGGGTCACCAAAGTGTTTCAATGCCTTTAAAACCATATAATAACGCCCCATGGGTACATGTTTTGGTGTTTCGTCACCATCCGGTTTTGAAACGACTCTACCTGTCCATTTCATGGTCGAAAACGTAGAGCCCTCCTCCAGTGTGTTTCGTTGATTAAATGACCATGGTCCGGTACTTAAATAACCAACAAAGTTGTCATTCTGAGCGTCATAAACGAGTACTTGGATCAGCGCTGAACCAGTCAAAAGGCGAACGACCACAGTAGGTCGGTGGCTGCTGTCCTTGGTATCAAAATGGAAGCCTTTTTTGTCTTGTATACGCATGCTAGTATCTTTAGAGGATGCCAGGTAAGGATAGCCATGATCAAATAGAGGAAGATCCTTCATTTTGCCAAGTACACCAAAGTAGGGGAGGGTTGCCAACGAGTTTCCATTGTTTGCATCATTGACGGATAGGAATCCGCCATACATCTGATAATGGTAATAAGTGGTCTTTGGGTCGGGTAAGAGTGCTGTGACATCCAGTCGGAGTGTTGAATTGGCAGGAATTGTAAGTACCTTTTGAGGTGGAGCAAACCTAAAATCAATGGAAACACTGCCGTTCTTGAAGGCGGGTGCTGTTGGTACAAAACTGGAGTCGTTTGCAAATGTTTGAATCGAGCGGGAAGGTACATTTTCAACCGTGACAAGCACATCATTAGGTTGGCTGTTTGTGATTTCTATGGTTTGGTTTTTATTACTAGTACTAGATGTATCATTAAAACTAAGCTGACTGGGGGATATATGAATTGGACTAAGCATGGAATCGTAAGCTAATGATTTGAAATGTGAGTCAGAAAAAAAAAGTCATGTAAAAGTTTGGATTTTCTTTTTCGTTACCTTGAACCAACCCAGCTCCTTGTGCAAGAGGGTGATCTGGATATCCATCCACAGTCACCAATTTTGCATGGTTTTGCATATGCTCAATGATGTACTCACTCTTAACGTTTTTACCATTCTTTCTCTGGTATTCGACCATCAGGGCTGCGGAGCCAGCAACATGGGGACAAGCCATAGAAGTTCCAGCACGAACACTCCATCCATCATCAATATGAAGAGGCACAGTAGAATAAACCTCACCACCAACACCAGAAATGGTAGGCTTAAGATCAAGCTCATAAGTAGGACCTGTACTCGAAAAGTCGGAAACTATGCCTGATGTTTTTGAATGATAGATGGCCATCTTTTCAGGAAAAGATACAGTCAGTTTCTTGCTGGTACTTGACTTGAAATAACCGATAATCTTATTAGAAAGGGTGGAATCTACACCAATCAAGGGCAATGAGTCACTCTCTGTCTTTGCCACCACAATATTTTCGGAATCTTCTGCTGGATCATAAAAGATGGCGGCCTTGGCACCAGATTGATAGACGTTTTCCATCTTTTCACCAAAAGTACAGTCACCACGCTTGATGAATACAATTTTGCCAGTATAATCACCATCAATACCCCCTTCCTTATTACAGACTGTGCTAATCTTTCCATCGTTATAAACAGGTACCAATGTACCATTTGGAAAATGAGAGGTGCTTGAAGAAAATGTATATCCTTAAAATAGAAAAATGTAAATACATGTTTTTTTTATGATTCAATTATAAAAATAAATAAACGCTTACGAAAATTCTCTGAAGGTATTTCTTTAATGTCTAATACGCGTGTGGGATAGTATTCGTTATCGATAGAAGCTACAGAAACAACATGTCTTCCAGTGGCAGGTGAGTTTTGGGCATACACACCATCTGATCCTTGATTTCCTGCAACTCCGATAACTTGAAAAGGAAATGAATAAATAACTTTTTTTTTAAAGCACAATTTGACACTTTACTTATCACTCCTTGCTTTGCTAATCTTTCTGCAGCCACCGCCATTGCATTTTCTGGCCACCCATTTTCAACACCTAAGCTTAAATTAATCACGTCACAGCCTATATAGAAGAGAATGAATAATTATTTCTGGGTAGCTTTTTTTACTGACATCATTATACCTGCTTTAAATGCCATTTCCATGGCTTTAATCACTGTCCCTTCACTTGCACCACCTTCGCAGCCAAATATTCTCCAAACGCCCAACGTAGCATTTGGTGCAAGTCCGATAAAATTCTATCCCAAGAAAGGGAAAAAACAAATTAATATACAAAAAAAAAAACTTTAATTGTAAGTTTATTATTCACCTTTTCTGGGGCGTAACCAGCAATTATACCTGAAACATGAGTTCCATGGCCTGAAATAATAACAACGAGGGTGAGTTTTTTTTTATAGCTATTTTTTCTATTGATAATGACTTTACCAGCATCGTTTAAAGTGCATGGATCAAAAGGATCATCAGGACCCAATGGCTCAAGATCAAATTTTGTATCACTTTCTTCATCAACCAAGTTTTTACCATATCGTATTTTATAGCCAGGCCCAAATCCGCCACCAAGTGCAGGATGATTATAATCAACACCTAGAAAATGACAGATTAATAAAAAACCGGGAAAAAAAATTAAATTAATTAATCCCCCACTTTCTCTCTCTCTCTTCCTCCCATTCTCCCTCCTCTTTTTGTATAGGTTTTCCCTTTTCTGTGCACTTTTACTACAAAAAAGGAAACTTAGGAGAGTTTATTTTTACCTGAATCAAGCACACCTACAAGAACACCTTTTCCTGTAATCCCTAACCTTTCATGAATTTGATTGATCTGTGAGACCTTATTCTCATACGGAAATTTATTATCGATTGGTTTCCTTGTCCATTGAGGTCGAGGTAGTTGATACATGGGATAAATATTTTTAATCAAAGGATGATTTGCCAGACTATCAAAGACGGGGTGATCCTCATCTCTTTTGGATAAGCCGTGTTGTTTGAGACCGATAGACATGCCCCGGAAAATGGGTGATTCAAACGTATCCTTCACTTCATAGTACGAAGAAAATTCGTCCAATCCTCTTTTTACGAGTTGGTGCGTGTTGATGTCCTCCTCATATTCTACAATGTAAGATTTGGGAATTGGCTTGACTGCTTGGATGGTTGAAATAAAAAATATCGTTGTTAATATGGTATTATAAATCATCTTCAATTTTGTTTCCTTTTAATGAAACATGTCAATGCTGACAGATAGAAAAAGAAGAGAAATAAATACTAGAGGTAAATATATAAAGAAATACTTAGTATTTATAATCACTTCATTTCATATAAAAGAAAAAAAAAAGGGTGTCAAGAATTTTTCTAGCAATGAATACATCCCCTTTATTGCTTTTAAAACATTCCCTCACTCACTCACTCTCACTCTCACTCTCACTCACTCTCTCTCTCTCTCTTTAGCACTACTTATGATTGGATTTTTTTTCTGGTTTATCAACAAGAAGTCGAGGGGACAGATTGGAAAGGAACATTTCTTAATTTAGAATGTCATCGGATACCCATTTTTTAAAAAAAAAATCATCGAGGACGAATAAAATATATTCCAAGGAATAATTGGTGGGGGGGGCACTTCTCTGAGTTTTATAAGATTGAAAGTAATGACATCGCAACAGGTGTTATGATAACCATCGAAAAACCTTGGTCTAATATAAAAGTATATTAAATAATAAACAAACCGATTGCTATATAAATAAAAGCTTATGCATTTTTTCTCTTTTTTAAACTTTTTTTTTTCTCTTCTATTTATATTTTTTATCGTTAATTTTATATATCGGTTGAATGATATTTCGTTCATTGAACTCAGAAGATCATTATTATGATAAAGTACTCAACAATGTACCCGAAAAAATATCACCTTTCTATCAGCAGAAAAATGACTTGACGGTAAAATAATTAAGGAGATTTTTTTTATGACGTTTTTACTTATTGTTATAGCAGAAGATAGGAATAAATTTGGATAAGAATTTACAGGTTGGTGTTTTTTTTTGTTCAAAATCACATTTTGATGACCTAATCTGATGGACCCTTTATATTAGAAATATATCACTTACGATGATAACATTGATAAAATCAGGGCGGGAGGCAGCATTCCCGCCAGTGATCGAGGCAGGGTATGGCAGGAATTGTCGAATTCAGATTCGCTTCACTTGGAGACGCTCTACCAGCAATTAATTCATGAATCTACTCCTTATAAGCAACTCATTCAGCGTGACATCGCTCGCACTTTTCCGAATTCTGAGATGTTTAGTCAAGAAAGTGGGCAAAAGGCAATGGAACGGGTTTTGCATGCTTATAGTCTTTATGATGATGAAATTAATTATTGTCAAGGGTTAGCCTTTCTTGTAGGACCTCTTTTAATGAACGTAAGTAAAGTTGATTTATTTCATAAAAAAAAAAGATGGTATTTTTTTTATTCTTATTTCATTGGATTCTAGATGCCTGAACAGCAAGCCTTTTCGGTTTTTGTGAGGTATGATGGACAT
>VCJL01001912.1:39763-56380 GCA_024139405.1 Backusella mclennaniae | reverse complement strand
TACAACAAAAAACAGCAGATTCAAGAATAAGGAAAGTATGATGATGTCTGCGCTTATTTTTACTAACTTGAATCTTCGTCATAGACAACTCAGTTCTATGCTTGCGGCTCCAAATCTGAGATTGCTTCGGTAGTCTGTCTAGGTTTCATGGAGATTGCTTATAGGCTTATAGACCTGTACATCTATACTTTGATTACCTTCGACCTGGGGCTCATAGTACTTTTCAACCAGGCGGCTCTCTTTGGGTTCGCTCATTGGGTTCGCTCATTGGGGGTACCGTTTCCAGACGGTTTACTGGACCTGTGCTCTGTCTTAAAACGGGACCTAGTATCCTTTGATCCCTTTCGTTCCCTGCACAGCCACACTTTTTACCCTTAAGTATTGTCATTGCATTAACAACGTGATGAAACAGACTAACTACACTTGATTTTATAGCAATGCATGCATCGTTTTTCCACTTCGCTTACATATAGACTCTGATCGATCTGCACTCGCTTACCCGAGGGTGGCTTGAGAGCAGAAGTGAGAATCCGGATTTCGAGTATGGGCTGAGTACGGGGCTCTTGATTGAGTTCCACTTTTTTTTTCTTTTTTTTTGTGAGGATTAGGTTATAGGAACATCTTGGAGATGCAGCCTCTTGGTATTCTGGCATTCTTTACACGGTCGTGACTCTCTGGGTCTCTTGCACTTTATTTGTATTATTATAATTATTGAATAAATAAACATGTACTTTTTTTTTATAATCAATCAAATAAATATGCTATCAAAGTATTAAAGGTGAAGGAAGAATGGATTCAGGTGTAAAACCCAAAGTGGATTTGGTATTTTTCATGATTTATTTTAGTTTCATGACACAAACACTACTTTCTATGAATCATTCAAATGAAATGAAGTGATCATTTATACTTTTGTTTATTGTCTGTCCATGTTTATGTACCATTTCAATGATGTCTTACACAGGTATCTCTATTAAAGTATAGAATATATAAATATATATCATCTTCAGACTTGAATTAGCTTTTTTCTAAACCTACTCTATTCGAATCTTGATGTAGAGTGCGGAGTGACCTTTCAATCTCTAGTGATAAGCATAAATTCTATATTCATTGGCTACATGAAAGAATACTCACAAAGTGACATCGTTATCGATTCCACATCTCATACTTAAAGGGATAATAGAGTAGTAGCAGAGTTTAGGATCACAGGATTGTCACTTCATGTCTGAGTTCAAGACTACTATTTGATCATGACTGGGAGTTTGCATTTTGGTGTAACGATCAAAAAAGTACCTAAAGTTAGCTTGAACTTTGTAAACAACAAGGTAAGCACAAAACAAAATTTCAACTCAGATATATGTTGACTTGTGTAAGAAGAAAGAGTTTTATCAATAAATACGATTAATATAAAAATATACATAGATGAAAGTAAAATAATAAATATATATAAGTAGAATAACTAAATAAATGAAATGTATATATGCTAAAGCGACCAACCCCAAGAAATTAAAAAACTGGCAACAAATAAAAACAGACACTGATTTATCAGAAACGCATAGTCATGAATCGAATCCAGACACCCACCAATGATCAAAACACCTATTGCTGGTCCGACGCATGTGTAAAGCGAAGACATAATGGCTCGTAATTTCATGCGCTCATAATACGTATCCGTTACTGTATTGACTGTTTTTGAAGTGGATAACCACATCCATTGAAAAGAAATTCCTATACAAAAAAATTAACACTTTCATTTCTAACAAAAAAGGAGCTTGTATATACCTAATATGAATTGTAAAGAGAATAGTAATATGGGTATCACTTTTAAATATGGATATATTAGGACATAAAGAATAAAAACAATATGCACGCAGGTTGTGATCAAGATGAGGTTCAGACGATCAAAATACTATCGATATAAGCAAAACAAAGCAATGGAAGTTAATAAAATCAGATCCTAGATAACCATCTCATCATTTACCTTTTCAATCAAAACAGCTGCTACCCATTCCCCAATATTATATGCCAGCACAAGACATGTGATCATCGACATGGTCAATTCCAAAACATAAAAGTGATACAGCGGCAAAAATACCAGCACCCAACCACGACCTAGTCCCACACACAGCATGGAAAGACACAACATTTGCTTTTTCCATCTCTCCTCATTCTTCTTCATTTTGATAACGGGAAATCCTGTCATTTCATCCTCATCCTTGGATACAAGCAAGCCTGCCAACGGATCCTTGGTTTGTAAAGTAAAGAAAAAGCAAAGTGCATGACTGGGTGGTGTTGCAGGTTGTGGTGGAGGGACCGATGACCGAAACGAAAAATAGCTCTCTCGAGTGTCTACAATATCCAGCTCCTCATCTACTTCTTCAGAGATATGTGAAAGGGGCTGTGCAAAAAGGCTATACGGTTTGTAGAGGTAGCGTTGTTGGTTTTCCGTGATTAAACTCCGTGCGTTTTTTAGTAAAAGTGGCGCCTGGTCCTGGCTGATATCCAGTTGATCCGAGTTTGCTGTTTCAACTCGAGTAAACGTACTAACCAATAAAACGAGCGCAGACGATGCACACGTTATGACAATGAATGGTGTGACGATGTTATCGAAGTAATAATAGTATATGCTGAGAAAAATCAAGACAACGAATCCCATTATTTTACTTGATGAAATAAAACTTGCTATTTTGGAATTAACATCGTATATTTGTTTCATGAAGATGACCTTACCATAAAACAAGGCTCTAAAGTCGCCCAATATCTTTATCACAACAGCATCAAGCAATACCTGTAAAGGTTGATAAAACAATCCATTCAAAACAATATAAATCAAAAGCATCCATCCATCCAGTATAAATAGGGCGATATAAGAGATAATCCCCATGATGGAAAAGAGCGCCATGACCAACGGATAATACTCGTTTTCAATCATTTTTGTCCAATAGGTTGTACCTACCAAACTGAGTAGATGAAGCGCTGCCATCACACCAGCACATTCTAAAAAATCAAGTCCAGCGGTATGATAAAGGTAAAGAGGTATAAGGGGCTCGATGATAATACTAGTGTCGTAGAAGGCAAGTAAGCATTTTATCCAAAATAGCATGATGAAACAAGACGTAAAAAAAAAAAAGAAAAAAAAAAGACGATGTTTAGTTTATTTATACATATGATCCTTGTCAAAAGAGAGAGGAAGAGAAAGAGGAGAAAAGTTCTTCAAACAGTCTTTACCATTTTTATTTAAATCTCAATCTCCTTAATTCTTTTTCATCTTCCATGCACTTGAGACTATTTTTAATTTGTTTGTTTCTAAAGAGGTTTTTCTGGTCATATCAATAATACTTTATTTACTTTTTTTGTTTTTGTTTATTCCATATAAGCATCATTTGCCAAAGCGCCCTTGTTTTATATATAAAGGTAATTGTAGGAAGTTTTTTCTTTGTTTTAGTACCGTTTTCTCTTTTAAAAATGAAGATTTAAACCGAAAAAAAAATTCCCAGGATAAAAGCTTAAATCTGCAACTTCATTATCCAGTGATGCTTCTCTTTGGGAATTTGTTTTTCAAGATTTAAAAAAAAAATAACAATAAAAATGGCATTATCACCTTTAAGAAGCAGATGATCTGTACATTCGATATCTCAACCGAGTCTTGCCAAGATTATATGTAATACAGATCAGTGATCTGTACTTTTGTAAAAAGAAAAATCATCTAAATAAAGGTAATTTAAGAGCAAGTGGTACAGGCACACTTGAACCTATTTTTATGCTGATTGCTCCAAAATGATAAGAACTAGAACGATAAAAAAATGAACGGAAAGCCATGGTTACTCTTATCATTTCGGAAGAGTGATTCAACATGTTTTTGTTTATTCCGAGCACATATTTACGTAATGCTCTACAGTTCTCTTTTACACAACAAGAGAAAAAAAAGATACCTTAAAACTAGATAACAGCGATAGGATCTTGATTTATATTAATAACCAAATGGGTGTCAGCCAATCTTTTATTAGCAGCCACAAGTTTCACTTGGACTCTCTCTATTGCCAGTTTCACAAACACACAAACGGGTGGATTAATAATCAGCAAAGTCATTGATAGCAGCAAAAAAGACAGATTGTTGGAATGGTTCTATTATTAGGCACCATCACACCTTTTTTAAACGTTTTTTTTGTATCACTTTTAACAATATCAAAGCATGAATCCCGTAAATAAAGGAGATTAAATACATCTGTCAGGATGTTTAATTACTCCGAGATTTTATATATAAAAAACCATTTAAAAAAGTTTTTTTATTTTTACTTTTATTTTTTGCTCAATCGCGTTTCCATCATAGAAAAATGGCAACCTATTTAGAGTTATTACCTGAAGTAAACAAGTTGCTGGAATCCGCCCCACCTGAAGATCCAGACCAAGAAATTACCACTGAAGCACTCCGTAGCTTGCCCGATTCTGAAGTACCTTATTCTTATGAAAGACCTGACGTTACTTCAGAGGAATTGTATGTGCTTTCACCTACTGGTATGGTGTCAGTCACAATGTATCGCCCTTACAATACCAACAATAAGAAAATTCCGGCACTGATATACCTGTAAGTCTATTGTAATTGGAATGAAATGGAATATTTAATAGATTGCTTATAGACACGGTGGTGGTTGGGGTATGAGAAAGACAGGTGCTTACCCTTTTATTACAGCAAAGGTAATGTATATAATAAGGCAGAGGGGAAAATTTTTAGCAAAAATGAGAGATGGACTAAATCATATTACCTAGTTTGCAGGAGGCGCCCAATGTGCAGTTATTTTTGTAAAATACTCACTTAGTCCCGAAGTTAGATTCCCAGTGGCGACTGAAGAATGCTACTCTGTTCTACAATGGGCGAGTAATCCTAATAATAGTTTCTTAAACATTGATACCGAAAATATAGGCCTTGCCGGAGATTCTGCTGGCGGAAACTTGGCTATTGCGGTTGCATGTAAAGTGTTTATTGTTATTGATTTATGATAATTTGTTTAATTTTTTTTTATTAGTAATGGCTAAGCAAAGACAGCTTGAAGTCAAAATTAAGCAGCTTGTTTTATTTTATCCTGTTACCAATCATGTTTTTAATACCGCCAGTTATTATGAGTTCAGCAGAGGTTTCCGTTTGACTCGAAAGGTCATGGAATTTGCTTGGGCTCAATATGTTCCCAAAAAGGAAGACCGTGACAACATCCTTGCTAGTCCCTTAAGAGCCACCAAGGAAGATTTGGAAGGTTTCCCTCCTACTTTTATTGTGTCTGCAGAGGCAGACGTGCTTAGAGACGAGGCAGAGGTGTTTGCACGCAACTTGATGAAGGCAAATGTACCTGTTGTGGCCCAGCGTGCCTTGGGCCAGATTCATGGCTTTGTAGCAGTGCCTGCTCTTGCAGTTATTCCTTCTTCTCTTGCTATTATTGATCAGGCCATTGCTACTCTGGACAAGGCATTTTTATCCTGAATAAAGTTCTGGGTTTTTTGTACGCCATCAGCCACTTATAATAAATAATAAAAAAAACTCCTATTTTTTTTTTTGTCTCCCTAGTTTTTTTTTATATATAAAGTAGTAATGGCACACCAGCGGGGCACAATACAAAGGAAGTTGTCAAGTTTAATACAAGATTTTAAGCACACAAGAGATAGTTGGGAAGAAATAAATAGTCATACTGTAACAGCTGCAAATGCGCTTACGAATGCTGTACTTCAATCAAAGTGTGTGTTGTGAAGTACCTTTTTTATTGTTGACTACTATTAAACCAACTACTGCTGCAATATAGATACGTTGACGAGCCTCAGTACTGGCATCCTCTCCTGCTGATGAACTTTCCCAACATAATTCAAAAGTATGACGCTAAAATGACCCTCAGCATCTCAAAACAGCATGCAAAGCTAGAGGATCTAACAAATAAACTTGTAAGGAAATAGCACAATCGTTATAGTGACATTATATTAATAAAAAACTAGGAAAAGCAATATAAAAAGATGCAAAACCAACTGAGCGAGTTGATGGGGTTATATCAACAAACCCAAAAGGCATTTGGGGTGGATTATGTAAAGCAGCAAGCGATTTATTTGACGTGTCCGTTGCAAACATACGGTAACGAACGAGACGACGAAAATGATTGGTTAATTTAATCTATGAAGTTTAGTAAATCGTATGCAGTCAATTGTAAATATGTATCAGCAAGAGCTAAAGACAAAACAGGCCATCTCTTCACAAGGGTTAAGGACAATTGATAGCAGAGAACAAGGTATGGTCTTGTTATCTGCTTGGATCAATCAGCCAAGCTTGGACAAAACAGCTTTACAAGACTGGCAAGATCTTTGTGCAACAGAGATCAAGACTTTGATTCAGTAAACGCAGGGGAAGGGACACTGTATGAGAGTAGCCTGTTGTAAATAAGGACACGAAGATACAAAGGAGGTGTATAAATATATATATATATATATATTATGGGGGTGAGAAAGGGATGTAATAATAATACACTTATATTTGGATCAAAGTGTACTATAAATGTTATAGCATTGTACCACCTTAATAAAAATAGGGAACATTTATAATATTTCTTTCATTTCTTTTCTTTTCCCTTTTCTTTATCTCTTCTTCTTCCAACAACTTGTTCATATCACATTCTCTTTGTAAGACTTGGTTTATTGCACTCTTTTATAGCCAAGCTAAAAGAATCCCCTCTTCTACTTTCCTTTACACAAACTGAACAAAAACCCCCCATCCATTCCCTTTTTTATATTCTCATCCCTCCCCCTTTTTTTTTTATAAATTACGAAATGAACACCATTGACTCTGAATTTGGCTTTGAGGAATATATTTCCACCACAAACTACATGCCTAAGCTTGAAAATTTTGATGGACAGCTCTATCCTTCAGGTAAACAAAGTGTATTTGGGATCAAATGACGTCAAAAAACTAACATTGGATTTTAGCTTTTGGTCAATATGGTGATAATAACACTATTTTAGAAACCCAAGTAGTCATGACGCCTCTTTATGATGTCTACAACAACAACAACAATAATAATAGTGATACTAATAATAATAATAATAACAATAACCAAGGATCCTCCAGTCCAGAATCCATGTCCTCCCGTCTCTCACCTCCTGTCACCACCCCTCCTACCAGCCTCACTGAAAAAATTGCTAATGTGAATAAATTGCCAGAATCCTTTTTACCAGAGTTTCATCAATATTCAAAGGAGACGTACGAAAACGGTAGCTGTCAGAAGAAACGCAGACGCAACAAGGACGACGAAGCCAACAGCAACCAGTCTGATGAAGACGAGTTGGATGCTGCCGAGGTACGTCGTCAGATTCATATTCAATCTGAACAAAAGAGACGTGCACAGATCAAGGATGGATTTGAGGAATTGCGTCAACATTTGCCTGGCTGTGTCAACAAAAAGATGAGCAAAGCTGCTTTGTTACATAAAAGTAAGTAATAGTCGTGTTGTGAATGAAACAGTATTAACAGCAATAATAGCTGTTCAACACTTGCAACATTTGAAGAGAAATCAATCCTCGATATTGACTGAATTAGAACGTATCATGGGTGAAAATGAACAATTGAAAAAGTAAGTCATGATACACATAATAAACGTATTTTACTTAGTTTTTATCGATTTAGATTCCAAGAATCTGTTTTACAAAAACAAGCACTTGAACGAATGTATCAAATGGGTGTTTAAAACCATCTATCGTGTTTGTTTATTTATCACTTTTAATATTATCATTCTCATCACCATCATCATCACCATCATTATTACTATTATTATTATTCGTTGTTGTTGTTGCTGCTGTCTTTATTTATACAAGTATTTTCTCCTTCTCTTCTTCTCCCTCCCCCTTTTTCTTTCTTTCTTCTATGTGTGCCCTCTTTCTTTTTTTTTTTTCTCATAAAAAACAGAAAACATCCAAACCATTTTAGCATTGCCTATTATTTTTGCTTTTGGTTCATAGAATAAGAATCACTGTATAGAGAGAGAGTTGTAGTTTACTATCCAGTGTGTTTAGGTGTGGTGTTCTATCGAAATTAACAGCAAATCGAATACATAACCATCACTTTGAAACTACAAAAGGAGAATACAAAAGGGGGAAACAAGGGATGGAAATCACCAATTCAACTCACAGGTTCCCAATTGGCAAAATCCCTTTACTATCCTAAAACTTTTTTGTATAGTGGGTTGTGAGCTAGGCATGAACCCTTAGGTTCCTTCAGATATATTTCTGGTAGGTATTCTGGAGCAAAGTATATACAGATCATGCTTTTTGGTAATCACTTTATACCACTGAGCAACATGGCTTTATTATTGATATACAACATGATAAACTTTACGCTTCCAAATAAACAATCCTTTGAGTTTATTGGATTGATAATTTATTTATTTGATGGGCATTTTATCGCCAAGAATTATCATAATATAATCTGTACACTTTATTATCATCAATTGATATTTTATTCTATCCTTCATCTTCTTATTCGCTATCACTTTGACCGCTATCCTCTTCTTCTTCCTCTACTACTTCTTCTTCTTCTTCCTCTTCATCATCATCATCTTGCTCTTCATCGAGTTCTCTCTTTCTTTTACGTTCAGACATGAATTGATCAACAATCAAGTTGTATATATCGTTATGCATTGTTTTCGATTTGCTATGATGTTCATTTAAGCGAAGTAATTCGGATTGGAGTGCATTGACTTGTGATTGCAATGCAACAGATGAATCATCAGTCTATTAGATGATAGTAATTAAGTAAGTCAAGTATATATAATGGTTTAATTGCATATACCTTCATATCGCGCAATATGCTGGCAGCATCCTTCATGGGTTTTAACTCTGTGTGGACATTTGAATAAAGAGGACCCTCTTGCACAAGTTGTTGATTCGATGCAATATCCTTTTGATAGGAAAAATAAGTACATTATTGTAATAAAATAATAATATAGTTACCATTTTATTGTCTTGAATCAGTTGATCCGAGCCGTTACGATGTTCTTCTTCGGATGTAGCAATGGCACGCTTCAATTGTTTCCAAGGCATCTGTGATATTGTTTGACTTGCAGCGTCTGGATGTAATTCAATAGGACGTAAAAAGCAAGAGACAAAAGTAACGGGACCCTTGTGGTTATCAAATTTACGAAGAGGTTGTCTACTTAGCACATCCCAAACAATGCATTGACCATCCTCTGCTCCCGAAATAAGCACAGTTCCATCAAATGATAAGGTTAAACTGTTGATATTTTGACTAATACACAAAGGTATATAATTAAATAGTGATCCTTCCCACTTTTCAGTATTCCATCTTACGTGTGGCCAGCATACACAGCACCTAACGATTGGCCATTTCTATTGTCGTTACTCTTGTTATGAATGCCAACTGATTCAACTCTTCCACTGCCGCCAACACTCTCGACCGTTGTGACCTTGTATGTTTGATCCTCACGTCGTCTGTATAATTCAACAGAGTAAATATTATTTTCACATGCTGCAAAGATGGTTGTTTCAGAAGGGTCCATCATCACACTCATAACTGCCTTTGGGAATAAAAATGTCGTTAAAAGTTGTCCTGTTGCAAGATCCCACAACTGATAAATAACAATACAAATGTGAGTATGACCGCTTATATTCAAACAAATATGGATACTCACCTTGACTGTGTGATCCAAGCTTGAAGTACACACCCGTGCGCCAGACATGTTTCCATAACCTACATGAATATCTGTCACTGGCAACGTGTGATCCGACCAAGAATAGAGAGGAGACGGTCTTGTCATCAAGTCATCCTGATCTGCTTGGAGTAACTGCGAAACCAGCCACACACTGACTGATGCATCTTCACTTGCAGTGATCAAAGTCGTGTCGTCGTTGCTAAAGGCAAGTCGGGTGATCTGGCGATAATGAGCTTCAAAGACACGAACTAAATGGCCAGTTGGTGTATGCCAAAGATATACTTTTCCACCTGAACTTGTTGCAGCTGCCAAATAGTGACCTTGGTGAGAGCTAGCCACAGTGACCATCTTTTCGGGAGTGGTCATTTTATGACAGACCTGATCTTTGTGCCATTGATAAACATTGAGGATGGCGCGATCGGTTTGTGCAGTGATGATTGAGCCAATGTCAAAGGTGTGGCCAGGTTTTGCACAGAGTGCAAGCCCGCCTTTTTTCGACATGCTTTGTTTAAATGAAAATACACTAGAGCCAGTACGGATATCCCATACATAAATTGTACTGTCAGTACTGGATGCTGATAACACAACTTCGGTTGCCATTTGTTTATTTGAAAAGAGTGTAGAATAAATGAATAATGTGTTTTGTCTGCATATATTTAAAGCCACAGGTTTAACAGTCCACTTTTTAGGTGACTTGATCTATTGGATCAAATAAGGAAATGTTCTTTTTGATCAACAGTAGCCAATCAAAAAGTACTAAGAAATGATACCATATTTGGAACAAGATGAAAGAGTCCTTTCAGGTCATTGTACTTGGACAATTTGGTAAAAGAACCTTTATTGAAATAGCAAATGGAGGTAAAGCAAACAAACAAACAAACGGCCATATATAATAACTAACTATAGTAATCTATCATATCACTGTAGTAGAATCATGTAAAAGTAAATAAATAAAAAACACAACATGTAGTGGGTCTCGATGAAAGGGCTTTCTTTTCATTGTAGTCGAGTTAGTATTTATCTCGAAACAGTGGTCCCTTTATAAATTCACCTGAAAGAGAATTGGGTCATGTAAAATAGTAATGGCTGAAAGAAAGTAGCGTATTTGGCGTGGAGAAGTAATGAGCGGAAGGATGCCAAACTTTATTTTGTAGTGTACATGTGTTTATATTGGTTTATACATTGCGGTAGAAACAAAGTGCTTATAACTTAGCCCCGACTTTAAGTATGCAACAAGCTCAACAACTAAGCGCTTGGCGACATTCTCATCATCATCCAGCCAACCTGCCAGATCACCAATGATTTTTGAGTCATACATTGCTGTTTTCTTGTCTTTGAATGGCAGCAAGAGTGTTTGTAATATCTGATCCTCTACAATTGTATCGTAATTATCCATTCCATTATAGATGATGGGTAGCTCGTTCTTTATAAATATAGATGCTCTGGGTATATGTTCGGGTGTAATGATGGTAAAGGCATGGTTCTTTTGTAACGGTGGCGGATAACTTGAAGGCGTGACCTTTCCCTTGTAGAGTTTACTTCGTTCAAGCATGATACGCTCAGTAGGACTCATAAAACGCCTTGACTTCCAAAGTGGTGGATCATGCTCTTTTTTATTCCCTTTGTCCTTTAAATGGTATTCGTCAAAATTATCCTCGTCTTCGTCAATATTGTACACCAGGGAGCTAATCTCTTGTCGACAAATAGGACACTGAGACGTAATGTTGATCCAATGACGAATGCACTGGAAACAAAAGGAATGATAACAAGGCCGAAGAAACGCACGATTGGAATATCCCTGAATGCAAATGGAACAGTGCGGAATCGGATCTGCAACGTCTTCTTCGTCTCTTCTTCTTTTTTCACAAGTCATGTCATTAAAATCATAAAGAAAGGAATTTGAAATAAATAATCTTTTTTTATTATTTATTTCAACTGTGGTCACATGAAAAATGGGATTTTTTGGGACTGATTACCAAATATGGAGTCCAGGTGTTTAATAGTTGTACACCATTTAGCACGCCTTTTGCGATATGCTCTATGTATGTTTAACATGTATACTACAGCTTTTGTAGAGGAAACGCACTATCCATCAAGGAACCTACGAAGGTATTGGTTTTGGTAAAGATTGATGCGGTCTAAATTAACATCGGGAACAGCGGGCTATGACAGATGGAATGGAGGTGTTTTAGAGTTTGGTGTTGAATGAATGTAGGTGTAGGAGTAGGTCAGCGATAGAACCATTTAAAGAACTGAAACTGATATTTCATCAATTAGGTTTTGTAGTAGGTAGAATAGAGGCGGGAGCTGGTCAATTCAGGATCTTTTAAATAATGACCTGGTTGTATGTATTATTTTTAAAGATTCGTTTTTATTTTTACAGGGTAGTAGTAATTTATCTTCTTTTTTTTTTTTAAAAAAAAAATATCATCTGGTTTTCCTCTTACTAATGGTCCTCCCTTTACTTCTACATCTCTTTGGCTAGTTTATGGCTCTTTTGGATCTATTGGTACAACATCTCTGCTACTTTGTCTACAGGTTCGCTTCAGTGCTTTGATTGTGGGGTAAATATTTTTGTGATAAAATCCAGATTTATATTGATATAACTAACATATGTTGTAGAACTACTTGATCACGGACCCGGTGCATACGATACGAATGCAAAAGTTCTGTACCGTATGGTATAAGGACATGAATGCAAGTAGTAATATCTACTTCATTGCAAGGTTTCCGGTTCTACAACAACTTTTCGAGTAGCAGAAACTTGTCGAAGTTTACACCAAGCTGCACTCGGGATCCAGATGGTAAGTTTAAATATAGTAATTATAAAGTACCAGTTTGGGTTTAATCGTTTATCTAACCACAAATGTGAATAAATACAAGCTTGTATGTATTGGTTTTTTTTCCAATGAATTTGCAAAAATGAAATGCGCAAAATTATTAGAAAAAATCAGTAGATAGAACTCTTCTATGATCATTATGTTGCCACAAAGTCCTTCACATTCCAAAAATGGTAATCCACCCGTCCTTTTCTGGCTAATGCTTTTTTTTACCTTTTTCTTTTTCTTTTTTATGTTTAAACAAAGTTTAGTTCTTGGCAAAATATATCCATTACAATTGTTACAAAAAGCATCAATCGAAATCACTGGTACGGTAATATAAAAACTGAGCAGTAATCCCGTTATGAAAATGCTCAGTGATTAAAGAAAAAACGAGAAAAGGTTTACAAAAAAAATTGCCTTTCAATAGTCTAGAAGCTATATAAAGATTGTATTTTTTTTAGCTTCCATGTCTAAATAGTTTCTTATTTCTAAATAAATAAAAGAATATATACCTTTGACTACTATCATCCAAAAAAAAAAATGGCTCACATTTTTGTAACAAAGTAGAATTGAGGCTATTGTATTCTGGAATATTAACTTTGAATCACTTTCATTCACGCCCAAAAAATGACGTACTCCCAGCTGAGTATCGATCAAGTTTTGCTTATTAACCTATCACCAATAATTTCATATGAAAATAACTTTATCAAAAAGGTCTCAAAGTTGTCGATCAACCTTTTTTTTATAATCCCGCAATAAATTGAACGCTGGGCCTATTATTACAATTACCTACGCAACCATTCTGTCATTTTATTGAATTTGGTTATATACTGCTATTCATGTATTACAACTTTTTCGCTTTATATTGACGATAACATCTTTTACTTTGTAGTAATATGATAAGTAGAAACTGCGATTAAACAATATGAAACATCTTCTTTTTTTGGGTCCAAGTAAGAAAAATTAAAAAGAAAAAAAAGAGTGAAAACTGGCCATGGTAAGACCGAATTTCAGTCCCTACATATTTCATGCATACGCCATTTTTATTTTGGTAGTAAATAAAATAACAAAACTACATTATTCGATACAATGATAGATGGCAACAATAAGAAAAAGAAAAAAGAGAAGAAAATAGTAGAAAACAGAGATAGAGAAATAGATCAAAGAACATTTCTAGCATAATTTACTTACCAGGATCTTGGAATTTATTAATTGATTTGTTACAGCTAGTAAACGAAAGAATAAGGTTATTAATTTTAAGCGTGATTAAAAAGTAAAATGAATCGATCTGATGGTCCAATAAGTTGGTCGGAATTCTTCCATGGAACTAAATCAATATATAAATCTGCTTTATGGTTTACTTATCCACTCATATCCGCATTCACACTCAAATGTCACCTGTCAAAAGCTACTGTTTGCGTTTAATTAAACAGTACCGTTACTGCTCCATCAGAAATTTGCTCTATATGCCGCTCCAATAGTTTCCATTTTGTTCTCGTATTTTGAAATATGACGTCTCGACTCTTTTCGTCATATGACTTTTTCGATTTAATTACCAAATCCGTTTGTTTTCAGACTTTAATATGTATCGAATAGAGTTATGATGTAAAATGATCAACTCATAACAAATAAAAAACAAGTAATCATTGTGACTTAAAAACATGTGAAAGTCATGATTCGCCTATAGAATAGCAGAATAGCAAGGATAAATAGAAAAGATAGTGTAAAAGCATCAGCAACAACTTTTTCTAGTAAGGAAACTAAAATATTTCTTATTTTAATTATCAGGTACATAGTATATACGTTAATGGAATACGCGGTTTTGTCCTTGAACAAATGTGATGTTTTTGGTAACTAGAAAACGTTTGAGACAAAGAATTGATTCATTTTAGATACTGGAAAATTGAAACCCCAGCTTGAACATATTTTTAGTTGAGCAAAAGTTTATTACCACTACATAATGACATGAGTAGCTGGACTGAAGGAGAGTATCAAATAAAAAGCATATATTTACGAGTGCAAACGAACTTCAATGTTTATTTATTTATTTTTGCTTTACTTAACAGCTTTCTAATGACAAAAAAGTATATAAATGAAATTTGAGTGTGCTACTTTTTTTAATTTATCAAGAGAAAACAATATTCGGAAGACAGAAGCATTTGTTACAATTAAAACCTATTTCACGGCAAGTAGATCAACGAATTCTTGTATCAAGTTTTTTTAAATCAAATCCGGAATAGATCCCGGTCCGCCAAACTTCTCAGCGCCGCTTGACAGAGATATGAAAAGCAAATATCCTATTAAGCTACCGTGCCGGGTCACTATGCTTTGAAGAGTCTAGATATGCTCATGAAAGAGAGGGGAGGATGAATTTTCGAGAAAACAAATATAAACAAATACAACTTGAAAGACAGCTCGTTGCCTTTTTTTTTTTTGCATGACAGAAAAGAAAAAAAAATATTAAAAAGAAGTTTGTACTTTTCAGAAAAAAGAAAAATTCAATTGGAAGAATCGATTGTTTTTGTTCTTTTTTTAACGAGAAGCCCTTGTTTGACAGGTCGTGAAAGCGGGAATTGGAACAGAACGAAACAGTAAAAGAATTGTGTTTGTATGAATATGCTATCAGAGTTGATAGAGTAACGTGATATTTCATTTAGTAAATCCCAATGATTGGTTTGTCCAAGAGAGCTTTCCGCCCTCACGTTAGGGATGAACCAGACTATAAATAAATACCATCATCGCTCATTTTAACTTTTTTTTCCTCTTTTTTTCTTCTTTTTTTTTTTAATTTATATTTTTATTAAAAACATAATTCATATCTTCTATGTTATTATTTTTATTAATATAAATTTCGATACTTTTAAATCTGTAAAGAATATTATGAGTGACGAAGACCAAATTATATTAACTTGTCCTCAGTGCCCTAAAGGTAAGCCTATTTGATAAAGTGTTTTCTAAATCACCACCTTACTAAGACAAAAATATAATTATTTACTATAGTATTTGCAACACGTTCAAATTTGTAAGGCGATATAGTTTAACTAGTATACTCTATTCAAATTCATACGTAATAACATTCCTTCCATTAGGAAAAGACATATGGAAAACCCTAATATTCACAACGTACCCTACGCTCGAAGTCGTGATCAAAAACGATGGAGAGGTCATTCAAAGAAAATATCGTCAAGAGCAGAAACTACGGAAAGGTAGATAGCAAAAATTTGGATTTGCATTATATTTCTTCATCATATTCATACGATAGGCTTTAATTCAATATAGAATGCGAAAATGGCGTGCGGAAAATAGAGACAAAAATAAACAAAACGATTTACGCTGTAGAGTTTACAGACTAGCTCGTCAAAAATTTGGAGAAGGAGACTCTGTGGAGAAACAGCAATTTATTGTTGATGAGATCAATCGAAGGCTTGGTAGACAAATGTTAATCGAACAACGAAATCAAGATAAAATTAAAACGGAAGACTCGGAATCAAATCAAGATGAAACTGCAGCTACAGCAATAGACCCTGTCGCGGGATCCACTATCACAGCAATTGTAACTACATCCACAGCAGCAATAGCATCCATTCCACCACTAAACAACTTGGGCCATGAGGAGTTTGGCGAGCTTCCTTTTTACTGCGCCCCACTTCACAAAATTGAACTACCAAGTATTAATATGACCAATCGAAGGCCTAGCCAGGGTAGCACTGAGCCTTCAGACTACACAAATAAAAGCCAGCCTCCATCACCTTCAACAAGCGATTCTGCATGGCATGAAGAACGAAAAATTGCCCTACAAGCTGGTTCTGAAAATAGTCAATGGTGTCAGGAACATAGATTACCTCTTCCACCAATGCAATCGATTTTACCACCCTATCTGCCTTTTCCTCCACACTAACTCACATTTCCTTTCTTTTCTCGGTTTTCGCCGCCTATGTTTATATTCTGTTTTATTATTACTATCATTTGTTTCGATATATTTTTTTATACCAAGAAGCTTTCTTAAGTTCCATTTCTTTAGTCTCCTTCTATTGTACTTTTCACTTCAGCCATACATAACCAATCTTTGGCTGGCACTTTTCAAACATCGAAACCTCCACTGCTTA
>VCJL01001912.1:24811-39742 GCA_024139405.1 Backusella mclennaniae | reverse complement strand
TTTTTTTTTTTTTTTTTTTGTGAGAAAAAAAATTATAACCCTTATGCCAGAGGAAATGATCAGTATGTACCTAATAAAGTTTTATTCTGCTTCCCCCCTCTTTTTTTTTTTACTATACATTCACGGATTAATTGAGTACGCATAGATTCAATTGCAAATTCAACACGGCCAATCAAATTGGGTTTAAACACTTATCCTGCAAGATATGGGTTTCCCCAGTTCCAGCTTGCACAGGCGTGGAAACAATCTATTATTCATGTAATCATATATATAGTCATACTTTGAATTAATGAATTCACTTTTATTTTGTGTATGTTTCAAAGGATATGTTTTCATTTTCGCTACCTCATGCAGAAAAATCAGCTTTTGAAGAAAAATTCAAGTTTATTATTGTGACATCACATTTAATAAACCCATCGCTCTCCATTCATCATAAAACATGCGATAATGAAACGCAGATCATCAGACCAAAGCAAGAGCAAGTTTTGCCATGGACTTGTGGACTCAGTTGCTTATTTGTGGCCGAGAAGTATTATTCCTCATTAAATGTACCAGTCATAACATTGCTTTGCAGTGGCACTGTGGGGATATTTTATTCTTTAAGACAAAAGGTACCTAGTTCATTTTTTATTATTTTTCTTTTTCCTTAGATTTATGGCGTACCTAATCGATTGGTTTGTAGCACCGTCGATCCATTCGCCAACTATATCGAACAGCATTATCATCAGTGCAATCATTGATTGATCATTCAGAAAAGTTAGACAACCTACTATATCAAACATTAGTACTGATAAAAGAGGATGAACTAGTTCATCAAGGATATCGTTTAGAAATGCCACATTCCAGTGTACGTCCAAGCACCATTTTTGCACAGAATACTGACACAAAGCTATGGGATAAAGCAACCGGTTTTTTACGTCGTTTGTTTATCTTGTATGAGGAAGCAGTGATTATATTAAATCAAGTGACGGACCCTAATCAGCTGAATACACTTTATGACATGTACAACATACGTTTGATAGCTTCACTGTCGTCCCCAAGTCCAAAGCTTGACACCAAAAATATCGATCATTTTGCTGAAATATTGAACTCTTTAACACAGCTCGCGCAACTTATGCACGCTAAAAGACGAGAATGTATGGTGACACTGTTATCTTTAAGCATGATGATGGATTTCTCTGTGATTGGATCAAACCAAATTCAAGATTGGAAAGTAGTAAATGAAGTGCTTGATACGTTGGTAAAAGGGACAATACAACTACATGACGAGTGGGAGTATGTCTTACATGCAGAGCAAGGTAATATCTAAAAAAAATAAAAATAAAAAAGTTATGACTTAATATAATTATATTTACTACTCAAAGGTTGTCTTAATTCTGATTCATGGAAAACGCACTTGAATACACTTGAGCAAGATATACGTGACTTATCATTCAATATCAAGAATTGTAAGGAAAACTTGAGTCAAGGTATATACAAAGTTTCACAGAGTTTTTAAACATTATACTGATTCGTGATATTTTTTTTTTAGAAAACGATTCAAATTGGGTAACAGAATACTGGTTAATCAAGGAGAAACTCCAGAATATGATGGAAACTTTCAATTCGGCTGAACAGCTTTTAACTATTGATGTCCAGGATTCAGATTCTTCTCCTGAAGTATTAAGTCCAAAAGATATTGAAAGAATGTTTGTTTGGCCACCGAATAAAGAAGATAATAGAAGAAGGAAAAGGGAATAAGAAGTTTGGATTACATTCTGGATAAAGTGTTTCCTTTTCAGATACTATGTATTTCAATTCATTAGTGAATGCCTACAATTAATTGAGAAATATATGTAGGTAATTCATCAATAGTCTTTAATCTTTTAGCAAGCATCTTGAATTAAATTTAGATGGATACAAAAATATACCCTCTCAATTTTAATTCATTACGTGTACTTCCCTTAATTATTAATCCATTTTTATTTATTAATAAACTCATTCTTTTTATGCTAAAAGGAAACTACTCTATAAAGTTACAAAGTGAAAAGTAGACATGTCGAAAAATTTACCAAAATCAAATGTAAACTTTTATTTATAATAAGGTCCACATTGTGTATATTAAGTAAATGTTTGTTTAGGGAAATGTTTTAATAAAGAAATACAGAGGAGATGTGTCATTTGGTTTATCGTTTAGCTTTTCGTTTCAAAAAGACAAGGAGAGTGAAGGTAAAGACATTGAAACAAAAAAATGCAATGAGGATACCAAAATTAGGCCACTTATGAGAAGCATCCCATCCCATATTAGTGGAATAAAATTCGGGACCACTGCTGTATGTACAGTACTCACATTGATCAGGTTGCATTGCGTCTGGGTTTGCAAGGTATCCAGTGGCACCATTAGTAAAGAAGTTTTCAGTATATTGTTGACATGTTTGATTAGGAGGTGGGCTAAATCTAAGAAAATCATCACTGCTGCATTCAACCTTTAGATTAGCTAGCTCATTCACAGCAAGACCTTCAATATAGTAGTGGAATGGATCCAGCCAGTACATCCATGAACTCCAGAATCGTGGCATAGCGAATGGAGACTGCATCAAACCAGAGAAAAGGATCAAAAGAGATACAATCAATGGATTAAGTACAGCAGCCATGGTGGGTAGTTCCGAGAAACCGGCAATAACGAAACCCAATGTAACAGCCCAGAACACAAAGAAGACAAATGTAATAAAGAAGTAGCCAACTGACTCTGAAGTATTCTCATACCCAGCTGTCCAATAAAAGCCAAACATGTAGAAAGTAGCATAGAACGTAATGTATGGGATTTCAACAAGCACAGCAGATAAGGCAAAAGGAACCCATCCATAGTAGCGTGAGGCATATTCACGTCTAAAAAAGAGTCTCTCAGTCATGAATTTGGGTTGAGCCAAGATAATCAAAGTCATAGCCATAATAAAAGTACCAAAAAGACCAAAGACCTTATTGTTTAAATCAGAAGAAGAGCTGCCAAGTTTCCAGAAAGTGAATCCTGAAACAAGTGAAGTAAGCATGACATTGATAAATCTGCCAATGTTATAGTCAGGTGAGCGCCAGTACGCAATATTGATACGCTTGTAAACTAGGCGGAATTGAGTCAAGAAAGAGGTAGAGTAAGCCTTAGCAACACGAGATGGATTCTTATCAGCAGCGTTATTGATTTCTTCAAGTTCATCACCCAAAGCCTTGGATTCTTCAGATTCCAACCATACATCAGCCCAGTCCTTTGTAGCCTTTCCAGCCGTACCAGCACCGACTACTTCCAAAATATACTCAGCAGGATTAGCTTCAGGGGAGCATTTTGGACCACCGTTACTTTCAAAGTAATTGACCATTGTAGATGCATCGGGGCCAATTTCACCAAAGTATGCAGTTCTTCCACCACGAATTAAAAGCAAGAGATGATCAAAATGTTGAAATAAGATAGCGGAGGGCTGATGGATTGTACAAAGAACAGGCCAGCCAGCATCAGCCAATTTACGGATAAAGCGGATAATGTTAAACGAACTTTGAGCATCAAGACCAGAGGTGGGCTCATCCAAGAAGAGCAACTTTGGTTTTCCAACAAGTTCCATACCAATAGTCAGGCGTTTTCTTTCTTCAACCGAGATACCAAAACCAGTTTCAACCTCGCCGATTTGAGCGTCAGCAATGTCATCCATTTCCAAAAGAACCAAGATTTGTTCCACATAAGCATTTTTTTCCTCAATTGGGACATCCTCTGGCTGGCGTAAATATGCTGAAAAACGAAGAGCTTCTCGAACAGTAACCTTTGGCTGATGGATATCCATTTGCTCACAGTAACCAGTAATACGTTCAAAGTCCACCATCAGAGCTTCATTGTTAAGGTAAACATTGCCTTCGACTTTACCAATAGTTTTTCGGCGAGCAAGAACATCCAATAAGGTGGTTTTACCAGCACCAGAAGAACCCATAAGAGCTGTCAAATGACCAGGTTTTACAATTCCACCAATATCACTTAACAATTGCTTCTGGCCACCTTTAATTGGAACAGTGTAGTTGATATGCTGCCATGAGAATGTGGTGCCAGTAGACATGTTATCCATATTCTCTGTGATTTTGGCTTGTCTGACGCGACGTTCATCTTCTTCAGCATCTGTACGTGGCTTGGGAGCCTTTCCAGGGAGGTAAAGTTTAGTCAGAGATGCAGCCTTTCCTAAGCTGAGGTATTCCATGGCCAATGCAGTCAAAACGGTGAAGAAAAGGAAAAATGCGACGACAACAATGAAATCAGGAGCCCACATTTGCCAAGGCTTGTAATCAAGAGCTTGAAGAAGATAATCATTTCCAGCAACAAAGGATTGGCCAGGAGTTCCACCTTCCATAGTACAGATCTTATAATTCCAATCATCATATTCTTCACCAACTGGAACAGAATTTCCTGCACCTTCGCATGAGTATTCTTGACCGCCCATTTCATTCACAAGCAAAGCTTTGTATGCAAACGTAATAGGGTTCATATAGTAAATCCAATAAAGCCATTTATGCATTTTTGGATAATGAATTGGATAACCTGTGTAAGTCATCATACAAATGAGTAGAAAACCGGTCAATTGAGTAGCCACAAAGAAGCTGGAAGTAATTGCACCAAATAGACGGAAGAATCCATTCATTCCCATATTTAAAAAGAAAAGAACAATAAAGAAAGTAAAGAACCTTCCAGCAGTAAGGTTGAGACCCATCATGAAATAAGCGCAAAGCTCAAAAAGCAGCACTATAAAGGGAGAAAGAAAAATATTAATACCATCACTTTAAATCATTCAACTTTATACTTAATTACCTTGGGCAGCTGCATAGGGTATATCCATAATAACCTGGGCGATGTAGAAGGCTGAGGGTTTATATAAAGCAAATTGTCTATGTTTTTCTAAAATAGGTCTTCCTGTAAGGAAACGAACAAGCTCAGCCTGGGAAATAAATGAATTGAAAATAACAGAGAAAAAAAGAGCACCGCCACGAGAGAAAGCACCTGTACCAGTCATGGGAAGATTATAGAAACAAGAAGCAGTAATCAATCCTTGAATAAGAATTGTACCATAGCGAGATATCTATTATTTTTTGTGGAGTGTACTTGGTTTTTAATGCGAGCTCTAAAATAATATCAAACATAACAAAATACATACCAATGCTTCATTGTCTTTAAGAAGTAAATGATGTTGACGAATGGTAAGGGCCTTTACTTGTTGATAAAAGGATGCAATATATGGTGTCTTTTTCATTGCACGTTTCTGTTGTTCTTGAATAATAGCTTCATGGAATTTATCGGCTTTATTCTCCTGAGAAACATGGGCTTGATAATCTTCATAGTCATCCAACATAGACTTGTATATGCTGGACTCATAAAAACGATCTTGGAAATCATGTGCATGCTTTGGAGCAGAATCTTCGAACCCTGGCTTGAACTCACGCTCCACGGGATTACAAAGACCAGTCAAGAAATCAGGGGTTGATTTTCGAGGAGGGCAGTAGAAACCAAGATCCTCAAAGTAATTTTTCGCGTCCTTTACTGGGCCAAAATAAATACATTTGCCTTGATCAAGAACCAGAACTTTATCGAATAGATCAAAAATGCTGTTTGAGGCTTGGTAAAGAGTGGCAATCGTTGTGATTTTGAAAATATCAGTCATGATTCTGAGAGAACGAACATAATCAAGAGCAGAAGCAGCATCAAGACCTCTTGTGGAACAGTCCCAGCAATTAATAGAACTTCTTGTTGTCATTTGCTCAGCAATCGAAAGTCGCTTGCGTTCACCACCTGAAAGACCACGGACAAAGGCATTACCAACCATTGTGTTCATTTGTTTTGTTAAACCAAGCATATGACCAAGTAAGTAGATGATACGATTAACAAAGTCCTTTTTAGTTTCATCGGGGAGTCTCTTTCCTGGAGTCTTTGTTCTCAAGGCAAATTGGAGAGTTTGTTTGGTCGTCAGAGTAGGGTAATGCTGGTCCTCCTCTTCATTGTAGCATACTTGGCCTTGATATTTTGAGCTAAATGTTTCTGGATCAATTCCACTGTAGTCAATATCGCCTTCAATTTTGGTATAAGAGGCTCTCATGTTAGCAATCACCTTAAGGAATGATGTACAACCTGCACCGGGTCGGCCAAGTACCAAGAGCATTTCACCATCACGACAGCATCCAGTTAAATCATCAAGGATTACTTTAGTGCTAGTGTTTGGCTTTTGAAAGAATTTCCAAAACTGGAAAATCTTCTTTAGGTCTCCAAGTACATTTGATATGACAAAAGAATCAGCACCAAGACCCTATATATTATTTAATGAGTATTTTTTTTTAAATACAAATATATAGACGGATTTACCTCAACATGTAAATTTTTCCAAGAGACACCAATATTTTTGCGCTTGGTGTCGTTTTCACTTTCTTCTTGGAAAACACCATGTAAAAATTCATCTAGATTGAAATCCTCGGAAGCCACAGCACCTTCTTCTAACTTTGATGGTCTTGATTCTTGTCGGCTTAGAGAAGTAAGTTCACGACGGAGCGATTCATATTCATGTTTTGCATCTGGATACATTTTTTTTTTTAAAAAAAAAAAGAAAATGAAATGAGTATGGATGCCTGCTTTTTATACTAACGCAATTTAATACTCATGTACCTTCAATGTTAACCTGGTTGCGCTCTGGTTCACCATAGGAGTTATCGCCTTCATATTGTTTGTTCCCGACAGTGCTTCCACTGGAAGTAGAGCTTGCTCTTCCCATTAGTTTAGCACCGTTTATGTCTTCGCTGTTGATATTCATGAACTAAGTTGAATTTAAATATATGTGTTGTCAACTAGTTAAGAAGTAGTATTAAAAGAGATAAGAAAATCATAAAAAGGGACAGAATATCACTCTTTATATAAGAAATCAGAAATATAACGTTCGGCTAGATGTAGCACGCTATTTTTGACATTCCGATGTGCCATCCGCGCTATGGGTTGTAATTATCCAGTTGCCCTTTGTATTGTAACTATGCCATGATCCTGCCCATTTTATTATTACTTTACGCTTAATAAAAGTTATAATGTACAATTAGTATATCTTAGTTTACGAATTTTGGATTCTCTGTGGTATATCATTTTGAGTAATTGAATCAAAACGTTAATTAATTTTCACTGCTGTTCAATACACGGAAAAAAATGTCTCGATATAGAAAATCTAATGCTTTTCATCCGTTGCGGCAGCTAGAAACAGCGGATAAATTTTTGAAGTCCGTCACTGCGACATTTACATGCCGTCCATGGATCAACTCGCGAAAGATCAGGTGGCAATTGTGAAAACATTTCAGGATACTACAATTGCTTAGTATTATTTCTGTCCACCACTGCCAATAATTACTCGAGTAAAAATTTTAGCAATCAAATATGGTAGTCAATGAAAACTTGATTCGTACAGATTTTCTTATTAAATGTGGATCATAAAACAATTACTGGTTGTAAATGAATGGTACAGAAGCTTATAAAACGGTATAAATTCCTGGCGGACAGATCCATGTCAATCTCCGTGTACTAAATAAATATGACTTTGTAATATTACTAATGTAGTATTGCTTCAACGTAAACCCTTTACTTTGAACTGTAAATCGTAACTAGATTTATTTAATTGAACAGCCAGTTATGAAAATATACTATTGAATTTGGTCTTTTCATTCATGAATCAATAATTATTCTTTTTGTCATTTCATGCTTAATATATGCTGTAGATATGGCCAGCTTAGTTATTATTTGCTCAAAAATTTGATCACAAGATTGTTCGTTTATTATCATAATCCGGGGTTCGCCATCAAAACCATATTAGCCGAGAAAATAAGACCTTCAAATTCATTATTACATCGGTGTAATCAATACAAAAAAAATAGAAACATTATACATGAAAAAAAAAAGCTATGAATATAGCTTTGTATGAAAAGGAAGACGATGCAAAGCTTTGTAATGTAGCTGGTATATTCTATTTAGATCGAATACTCTTATGGAGACCTTTTTTTTCCCTAAATCGTCATATGTATTAAACGATGGGTGTATCCACAAGGTATGTCCATCCATTTATTTCGTTGGCAGATATATCATTATGAAACATTCAACTTTAAGACGAGTGAAAGTTGTCCGGTTCCGTTACCTCTTCGGAAGAACTGTTTGGTACTCTATTTAATATAGCCAAAAGGAATGAAACTAAGTGATTGGTGATTATTTATTTTCTAGCACTTTGATTTGCTAACTTTGTTATAAATAATATGTTAACCCTTCTCCTAAACTGATAAATAAACACACCCAACATAATTTTTACAGGCTAAAATTAATATATTGATATAAAAGTATGATAGTTTTAAAAAGAAGATCTTGGGTAATAACTTCAAATGCTATAGGATAAAGTACGGAGAGTAGAATTTAATACAAATATATACTCGGGTCGGTGCTGTTATTACCGATGTTATTAACATAATTTTAAAGAGGGGTAAAAAAAAAAATTCGGATCAACAGCATTATTTCTCCATCAGGTTTTAAAAAATTAATTTCTGTGCCATGCTTTTTGATTGGTCTGACAAACTTATTTTCGGACAGTTAAACATAGCACCATATAGTTACTAATTCCAACCTACAGTCCGTGAAATACGTATTTGATCCACTCTACATAAATTGCACTCTTATCAGCAGTAATAAATGTCACCAGGTCAAAGAAAATCACGTCGCTTTTTTTGTATAAGCCTAGTATTTACAGTCCCGTGAAGGAGATCTGGAAATCAAGTTGGATTTGCAACATTTTCATAGAAAAATACTATACCTCTAAAAAAAACTTAGTTATGAAGAAAACCATTGGTATATTAAAAAATACAGCATATATCAGAAGGAAGAGCTGATTATAGTAGAAATGTTCATATGAGATGAATGTACGTATGTATATATACTTTTTTGTCAATTTTCTAAATAAGTTTTAGTTATAGTATTCTCTGGTTGCATTCTTATCAAAATACTACACGAATTACCAATGTGTAGATAATCGAAAGTATATATATGTCTGACTTCAACTTAAGTAGTGTTCAAAGGGTGTTTTGATTCTAATGCTTCTAGAACAAAACTCCTACAAATTAGAAAATAAAAGGATAAAATTAGAAGGAAGTACAAACGGCCAGAAATACTAGATTTATCAAATTAAACAAAAAAAAAGAGAGGTTATGCTCTTTCATTTTCTATTTCTTATCGTTTTTATTCTAATGACAGAACAGTCTGATCCATTAGAAGCAAGTAAAGAAAGTGTAAATAAATAATGTTGCCTGGACTCACTGCACTGTGCTGGGGTTTCCTAAATAATTCGTATGAAGGACTTATATAGGCTCCATAACAGAAATAGAATCGTTTCATTGACCATGGCTTTTGATTTTGATTTTTTTTTGTATTAAACCTTCGTCTCAGGATATATTCTTTTATTTATGTTTCTGAAGCAGATCATTTTTAAAATAACCTTGTGACATCTTTCTATACTTCTTCATTCGATGTTTAAGCGCCTTAAAACTTTTTAGATTGTGATCTATTTTAAGAGAAAGCATATAGAAGCATGATTCTAGAACATACTTTCATATTTTTTTGAGGCCATAATGATGTTTTACGATTAAAACAAAGTGTCCTTTGCTTTTAATAGCAAGAAATCCAATCCAGTCTAGGCGGAGTATGAACCATAGTATATATGAGTGTATTTAATTTATCGACTTTACACTTGGAATAGCAAAAAACGTGGTTTAATAAAAGATGGAAGCAACACAAAAGCGAAAAGTTTACTTTTATAATTTCAAACTTAAAGAACGATATTATTGTTTTATATTATTTTCTGTACTAAATATGTTGCTTTAAATATCTATTACTTCATTTGAGTATATGCACGAAAGTAAATACACATTACATTTGTGTAAGAATAAATAAAGAACTGTTATTTAAAGTAACGGTTATGATTGGCTAAAAATATATAAAAGTAAGGGAAAAGCTTATTCTTTTGTTGGTTTTTATAAAAGATTACCTTCTATTAAATAAAGTTTTATGAATTTAATTTTAATACAATAAGAACAATAGTAATAAGAAATAGAAGATGATTCATATTTTCGGTATGTCAAATCTAAAGAGAAAGCGCATCAAACCTTCAAAAAATATATATCTACGATTTAAGGGAAGCAAGTAAAATGCTGGTCAGTGCTTTTTATGTATTTACCTTTCTTTAATGATTCTTCCTTAATTATGATAACTGTAACACCTAACACATTCACTTGGCGTTTGAACAAGAAGCCGAAAACACTGAACAGCTTGGCGCTTATTTGCGACAGCAACAAGAAAAGAATAGTTAAATATATATGGGTATACATATATTAATGAAACAATTTCTATTAAATTAAACTTGCGCACGCATCAAAGTCTGAAGAAATATAGAAGATGGAGCTCTTTAGTGGATAATCAGGGATCAAAACAAATACTGCAAAAATGGGCATGAAAAATGTGTGTTTTTATTAGCTATTAAGTATAATGTGCATATTATATAACGAAGTACCTTTTTATCTAGTAATATAATACACAAGGCGATGATCACCATCATACCTTCAGAGCATTTTATTAAGCCAGAAAAAAAAATCTGCTGGAAAAGAACAGAACTCAGTTCAATTATGTGTAACAACTGGCGGTGTTACCGTCGCTCCAGTAAACATGTGGTAATTTACTTTGTTTTGTCAATGCCCCTCCATGGTATATCCAATTACTATCAACTCTATTTTTCTCTTTTTCTTTTCTTCTCTCCTTTTTCATTTCTTTACTTCGCTTTCTCTCCTTTATTTTTTTTTCTTAACCACCTTTCACCGTTTTCTTGTATAAAAAAAAGAAAAGAGAAAAAAGGGGTTGGAAAAACACTTGTTTATTTTCGTCATTCTTTTCAACTCATTTTAAATGCCATTATAAAGACTTGATTGACATCTTTATTTTATTTTGTTTTGTTCAAACACATTTCACCTTCATTAGAATAACTCGTAAAAAATGGAACATCAAAATATTGTACAATTATTATTTGTGCTATTGTTCATAGTAAATGTTAGTAGTGGATCTTATGTTTCACTACCAAACATCAACTTTGATCCTTTACAACAACTTGGGATTACAGGCCAAGCCGGTGGTATATCGATTTACAAAGATACCCGGCAGTTAACCCAAATACCCGCTTATACATCATCCGTTTTATCTCTCGACAACAGCACTTTTCAATTGATTGGCTCAACAGGTACGAATCAGTCAATTTACAGTGTTTGTGCGATTGGAAACACAACTTATATTGGTGGCGATTTTACAACACTCAATGGTGTTACTGTAAACAATGTCGCTATGGCTACCACCACCGATAACACAACAACAATAAAGCCTTTGCAAATGGGACTTGATGGTCCTGTTTATACCATGTTTTGTGATGCAGATACAAATACCTTGTATGTTGGTGGTTCATTTCTCGCTCCAGTCGCTTCTGATAGCGTTCAACGTACTAGTTCTTTGGCAAAATTCGGTGGAAATATGGCCTTGTTCAAAAATAATCAGTGGCAAGGTTTACCTTGGAAAGGCGTCAATGGCGCCGTCAAGTCAATTGTTAAAAAAGACGCCACCTTATTCTTTGGCGGTTCATTTGATACAACTACTGACCTTCAAACTGCACGCGCTCCAGCCAGTCAACCTATTAGTTTAATCAATGCTGTAAGTGCTACATATTATTTACATGTACATTTCTTTTTTTGACATAACTGTATAATGACGATTTATTTAAACCCTTTAGGTCACTGCGACTAATTCTTCCACAACTTACAGCGATCCATCCACAGTACTCTGTGCATCAAATCAAACCTCAAAACCTTGGACTTTGGCTGATGGTGAAACTGGTACCTGGCAAGCAACATTTGATTATTTTGTTACTCCTACTTTGATCCGGTTAGCGAACTCTAATTTGGATAACTACAAAACGAAAGGATTTGCGTAAAGTCACTTTATATAAACAAAGATATTTCAATACACCATCGTTAATATATTTACTCACACATATTCAAAATTAGAATCCGGCCATTGACTTCAAGCACAACAGCAAACCCATATTTCAACCTTTCATTTGTAGATCCAGTGACAGGTCAACGTAGCACATGCTCCAATAACTGCTCACTTATCAACACAAACGCTTACCAGGATTTTAATGTTATGGATACCGATATGTCTGCAGGCGGTATTGCAATTGATATCTTGACATATTACGGAAATGGAGGAGGTTTATCGTCAGTTGAGATGTATCAATCCGAGATTTTCGTATACGCCGTTAATACTGCCACAACTCAGAGTTGCACTTCCCAAACTAATCAAGTCACTACAACAGGTACATGGACTCGCGTGAACGGTTCTTCTTCATATGAAGCCTATCTTTCAACTACAGTCACCAGTAGCGATAAAACATCGAGCCTTACATTTTCCCCAAATTTAACAGAGTCAGGATTCTATGAAGTCTTACTTTATTCACCCACTTCTTGTACAGACTGTTTAGATGTTGATATCACGATTAAAAATGGTGCTGGAACAACGAATGTAGTCACTGTAGCTCAAGATGGTACAGAGAGCAGCCAATCCATCTTTAACGGTTATTTCGATATTTCATCACAACAACCAACTGTCACCATTTCGGTTGCACATAATGCAACCGTCAGCTCGTCCAAAAATACAATCATGGTAAACTCAATGCAGTTTATTCAGCAGGCTACATCTGATAACCTTACAAGTATCTTGCAATACGATACGAGTGTAACTAACATCACTACCGTACCTTGGGGTCCTTTAACTGGAGGTAAAAGACACGTTTTTATATGTATAAAAGAGAAAATATCTCCTAAAATCTTTTTTTTATTTTATTTTATTTGTTACTTTAGATAATCTTCCTTATAACTCAAAAGATGTTTATACCATGACGATTTTAAACAACATTCTTTACGTTGGAGGCAAATTTACATCAACTGATTCATCAGGTTCGAATTATACAAATATTGTCAGCTATGATACAGCGACAAGTAAAATGAAGGCATTGGGAGAATCAGGTCCAAATGGTCCTGTTTATAGTGTATCTACATCAAATACAGGAGGTAAAAAAAAAAGGTTTTATAATATGCTTAGGGTGAATAATACTTAAAGTTATATCATATTATTATAGCTCTGTTTGTGGGTGGAAATTTTTCAAGTCTAACTACAGTTGCTAATCCAATGTCCAATGTTGCACGATATGATATTAATCAACAAACCTGGAATTCATTGAATGGTGTAAGTTACTCATAATTTTTTTTTTAAAAAAATGACAAACGACCAATCTTTATTATTCTTTCAAACAAGGGCGTTGATGGTGCAGTATATGGTGTTTTCCAGACCGACGACACGACAATGTTAATATCTGGAGAATTTACCCATTTAAGCGCTGGAAATGCTACTAGAGGCAATATGTGGTGGGATACAACAGCTAATCAGTGGCGTGCTGATACATCCTATATATCTGGCATCGTCTATGATTATTCAGCCAACCTTTTTGCAGGCTCGATTACCGGTGCTCAGCAATATCAAACCAATGGATTCGTCACTTTAAATGATACATCTGTCGTTTATAGTGACTTTTATCCATCCAATATCGATGCCAGTGTTTCCTCTGGTATTTTGTATAATGTTGGACAAACACCAACCATGGTATTGGCTGGCAATTTTAGTCTATCCAATCAAATTCAGAATTTAGCCGTTTATAGTAATCAGACATGGTTTAGCTTTGATTCGGTGACGATTCAGGGTCACATTCAATCCATGATTATTTATGAGAGTCTATTATATGTGGGTGGTCGCTTTGATGATAATGCTCAGGATGTACACAATTTGGCGATCTTTAATTTGAATAACAGATCATTATCTGCTAATCCACATGTCCAGGGTAAGCATATTTTTTTTTATGCATAATTTATTTATATTTACAGAATACATTAATTAATTGATTACATTTTAGCAGATACTGATTCACCTGCAAGTGTAAATATGATACGTCATTTTGCTAGTCAAAACATCATTGTTATTGGTGGTAACTTCACACAAGTTGGCACACTTTCATGTGCATCTGTTTGTTCTCTGAACCTTAAGACGCTACAGTGGAACGCTTTGGGAACGGGTTTATCAGGCCAGATTTTTGATTTGAATGAAATCGATGTAAGTTTAATTTCTTCTTTAACTTTTATGGTAGTTAAGCTATTTATTTATTTTTAAAATAGGGGAAGTTGGTTGCTACCGGTGAGTTGACATTAAATAACAACCCTCTTCAAATTGCAGAGTATGACTTTAGTAAGAATACTTGGGGGCCTTTCTCAACTGCCGATTTACCCGGACCATCGCAATATATGATGTATGATACCGTTAAGAAATCATTATATATCACTGGACAGTAAGTAAACTCTTTCTTCATCAATTTAAAAAGTCTATTAACCTTTTTTTTTCAGGGTCAACGACACTGCTTATTTAAGAATTTGGGATGGTTCACAGTTTAATTCACCTAGTGAGTATTTTTTGCTCTTGTACCTATTATATATGTGTAGATAGATAATAACTATTAATACCACACAGATACCGATCTTGGTGCAGGAAGTATTATCAACCAGCTTTCATTGTTGCCACTATCTGAAGACGAAAACAGTATTCTACTTGCATCTGGATTCTTAAATCTTGGTGACAAGAATGTCAGTGCGGCATTTTATGATGGAGAGGACTGGATTCCTTACCTTGTATCATCCGCAGGCTATGATTCTGATACTACACTAAGTGGATTATTTTATTTATCTCAACCTCAGATTGTCAGCTTGATTAATCGTAAGTCAAAATACAAGGAT
>VCJL01001912.1:14463-24800 GCA_024139405.1 Backusella mclennaniae | reverse complement strand
TCTTTCTTTTTTTTTTTTTTTTACAATTGAGGTTATTTGCCTACTGGTATTGTTATTTTGATTTCTATTGCTATTTCACTCGGTATTGTATTTTTTATTGTCTTTTGTGCCATGGGTTGTTTATTCTTTAAAAGAAAGAGAGATGCAAAGGTCAACCCTGAATCAAACCCATCCGCCTATTATGGAAAGCCTCCTCGCGACCCTCAGGAGTTGTTGATGACACTTCAAAAAGCAGACTCTGGTTTGAATGATGATAAAAACAACGACGGATATAACAACTTTGAGGAAAAGAGAAGAAATACATTAGAGCCAAGCGATCAACTGTATAATATGTCAAAATCAATCAGTACTGACCATTTGCATGATCCTCATGCTAGTCAAAGTAGCTTTAACATGGGTCTGGGAACCGCTGGTATTGGTGCTGGTGTAGCGGCTACTGCATTAGGTGTTGGGGCATCCAAGTCACATGAAGTGACAACACCCTCAACTATGCAAGATTACATAACATTGCCTGATGGTACTCGGAGCTACACACCAATCAATGACTATTATACTAGTTCACCTATTATCAACTACCATAATAATACACCTGTGAGCAACCATAGTAATATTGCACCTATAAATAACTATGGTAACAATGCCCCCACTCATGTTGTAGCAGCTGGTATGGGAGCCGCTGCTTCCCTTGGAGCCAGCGCATTTGGTATGGCCAGACCTGAATCATTTACAAGGCCTGTCAGTGAAATAAACCGCGATTCTATTACTTCATCACCTATCAAGACAAGAGAAATGACTGAATTATATAACAATGAAAACCGCAATTCTTACAATCCCTTCCGTTCATCAAGTGGTATTGGAATGGCCATTGGCACAGGTGTAGGTGCAGTTACAGCAGCCACTGCTATGCATGAGAATAATAACAAGAAAGATGAATTCAGCTTTTTATCAACGCCACCTACAGCCCAACAAGTTAGTTATGGTAATATTTCACCTTCGCAAGCCACTTCAGCTACCCGCAATGATCCTGATACTGTGCGTTGGACACAAGCACCACCTGAAGTTACCAGTGTAGCTGTTGTCCAACCTGTTTCAATGTTAAATGTCAACAATAATAATACACCTGAAAATGTACGCTGGACCACTGCAAACAGTGATGATGCTAAAGCACAAGCTGTTATTGCCCCTGTTATTTCACTTGAACAACAATATCAAGACGATCATCAACAAGAGGATGGAACTTTACGCAATATGTCTGCAAATAATAATAATACATCAGCGCTATCAGTAGCACAACCTGAAAATGTACGATGGACTAATTTCTCCACTAGTAATGCTATTGGTACACTTACTGTTGATCCAGGTCGAGAATCTACCTACAGCGGTTTCTACTCTTCACCTGATGCTAACTACAACAATTTGTCAATTCCTCCACAGCCTCAGCTTAGTCAATCAAGCTCTAGTCTTGCTGCTGACCCTGAAACTGTCCGTTGGACCACAAACTCACCCAGCAATAACTTGGCTGTTGCACAAATTGAAAATCTTGATCGTGATTCCTATCAACCCTCGCTTACCAACAAACTCTATGACGAAAGTGAGACATCTGTCAATGCAAAAGTCATTCATCCAAACGCATTTAGATTATCTGACGTGGGTTCACTAGCACAAAACCCTAACTTCAAGGTGGATAACCGTGTTTCTCGTTATGATATTGGTAGCGCTAGTGAAGATGATGAAGAAGACGAGGCGGAAAAGGAGGTGCGTTGGAAAGTGGCAAATGTAGCTTCTCCTATCGAGACAGGAGAACCTCCTAAGTTAATAGAACCGGCTTCTGTTGCTATCACTTCTAGAAACCAGACCCCTGATGAAGTTTCATCGCCTTTTGAATCATATTTTGATAACCTAATGTTTGTAAACAAGGAAGAAGGTGCTCAAAAGTCGAGTAAGGATATACATGAAGCCGATGACAGTAAAAACGATAATCCTTTCCTTTCCGATAACTACAGCGAAAAGGCCAAATCGATTGACGATTTAATTGCCAGTCGTGACTTGGCTGGACTAAGCTTTATATTAAATGAAGCAGATCAACACCCACAACCTCAACAGCCTGAACCCAGTAAACCGTCTGAATTAATTGTTCCTCAACCCTCAATATCTACACCGGTAGATGGTAGAGCAGCATCTAAGAGAATGGTACAGGAATACCTTAACAATAAAAAATCCGACCAACGGGACAAGAAAGACAAATACCAGAGTAACTTTAAGCAACTCATGGCAGCAGCAATCGAAAATAATACCAAATCTCAATACGCAACGGAAGATCAACCACATCTTTACTATGCAAAGTTCGATTTCAGTCAGTCTGAAGAGGATGAATTAGGCTTTGGAAAGGGTGACGCTATCATTGTCATTGATTCAAGTGATGATATTTGGTGGACTGGCTTCAAAGCAAACGGTAAGTTGGGAAAAAATTGTATTTTATATGATTAGACAATTAACTGTTTTGATTAGGCGACGATAGTTTTATTCAGGGTGTATTCCCCAGTAATTATGTTGAAATGGCAACATCTTTAAATACATAGATCATTTTTTATTCAAAAAAACACAAATCATTTATTTCCCTCTTTTCTCTTTTTTTTTCTTATACATATAATAAATATATATAATAACACTTTTCTATTACTGTACACCCATGAATGAGGAGCTATTTTTTTTTCTTTTAGTTAAGCACACTTTAGATGTAACAAATAATTTTGCTTTACTCACTCTCTCCTAACAAATTATTATAAAGATAATTTTAAGTGGTTTTATAGCTAACCAAATATTTTCTTTTCAATATAATAATTGAACAACGATAGGATATACTTTAGTAATTATTTTATTTTCAAAGGTAGTTTATCTAGCTATTCTTCTTCTGTATCGTCAGAGTAATCCTCAGTAGGTGTATCGTAATTCAGATCATTCAAATATTCAGTATCCGCCTCACTAGTGAGAGAAACCTCGTTTGGATCATCGTAACTAATATCGTTTCCATTATTTGGATGTTTTGGAGATGAAAAATTTTTATTCTTCTTCTTTCGACCTTTTTCTTTTATACGTTTGATATTTCGTGCTAATAACTCCATCCTTTGTTCTAGTAAGTCGTCTTCATGCACTTCATTTTCTTTATCATCTGAGGTTTTCTTTTTCGAGTTTTCTTCTAAAAAAAAATGAAGGCGAAAGATAAATAACATAAGTAACAGTTGAAACAACAGGAAACAATAATCAAAAGACCTACTTTTGTTTTTTGCAGTTTCATTTCTTTTCACCAATTTCTCCAAACTAACTCTTGCTTCTTTATGCCCTTTTGTTGCAGCCTTCTTGTACCATTCAAATGCTTTTTTTCTGTCCTTCACTTGCTGTTCATATTCATAGATCCAACCGAGACTAAATTGACAATTAGGTTGCCCTTCGTTTGCTCCCTTTAGGTACCAATCCATGGCCACTTTGAGATCCCTGGGTACACCAAGGCCATTTTGATAAAGATAACCGATTTGATTCCACGAGTTGCGCACTTTATGCTCCTCTGCCTTTTTGTATTGTTTTAGTGCCTCCTCGTAGTCTCTTGGTACACCAAAGCCATGATGATACATGTAACCAATATTATAGATAGCTATATAACTCCCATTATCAGCGGCCTTTCGATAGCATATCATGGCTGTTTTATAATCCACTGGGGTGCCTAGTCCATGGACAGAAAGTTGACCAATTTGATTATAAGCCTGATAACAGCCTTTTTCCACTGCTGACTTGTACCAATCCATAGCACAGACATAATCTTTTTCTACACCTAGTCCCCATTGGTAAAGCATGCCAATGTTGTACATTGATGCAGGATCATTATTTGAAACACCCTTGTTATAGTACTCCATAGCCCTCTTGTAATCTGTAACGATACCCAGACCCTTTTGGTACATTTCACCAATTTTATTTGGTGCGAGGTAATATTTGAGTCTATCGGCTTCTTGGTAGTATCGCATAGCCGCTACATAGCTTTGATGCACACCACCAAGACCCTTTCGGTACATTTCACCCATTCCATAGTGAGCCAAAGCACTTCCCTTCTCAGAGCCTTTAGAATACCATTCTAAAGCTAGTTTATCGTCCTTGGGAACACTCAGACCATGAAGGTAAAGAGTACCTATTTGGGCCATCGCATCTAAACTTCCTTTTTTTGCGGCCAGTTGATACCAGGACATAGCAAGCTTATGGTCTACTGATACACCTAAACCAAAATGGTACATGGTTGCTAAGTCATATTGCGAAAGATAGTCGCCATCATCTGCACCTATTTTAAACCACTCTATGGCTTTTTTATAGTCAATGGGAACACCCAACCCTTTTTGGTAAAGTTGACCAATCTGATTTGGAGCACAAAAGTGCTTATTTTTGTGAGCTATTAAATACCACTCCATTGCACGTTTGTAATCCTTGGGTATTCCGTAGCCATAGCCATAAAAGTTGCCAATAGAATAATGTACGTCGATACTACCACTTTCAAGTGCCTTTTGATACCATTTGAGTGATAATTTGTAGTCAACAGGAGCTCCCCAGCCGCTTTGTAGAAATGTAGCGGCCTGAATCATACCATCGATATAACCATTGTATCCTGCCTTTTTATACCACTTTAGTGCCACCTTCAAGTTTTTTGGGGTACCCTTTCCATGGTGATTTAGATGACCAAGGTTATAGTAAGCGTTGCGATCATCGATATCAGCAGCCTTAAGATACCACTCCATTGCGGCCTTGTAATCAATAGGAACCCCAAAGCCACCCTGATAATAGGCACCTATTTTATTTGAAGCCAGTTTGCTACCATTTCGTTCCGATCTTTTAAACCAACTCATGGCTTTTTTATAGTCCTGAGGTATACCCCATCCATTTTCATAAAATAAACCCATTTGATCCTGGGAATGAGAGTAGCCAGTAATAGCCGCCTTTTTATACCATTCCAGAGCAGTTACGAGATCTTCTTGTACACCAAGTCCAAAATGATACAGACAAGCAATATTGTGCTGAGCTTCTACGCTTCCATTTTCAGCAGCCTTCTTGTACCAGTCCATTGCCATTGTATAGTCTATGTTTGTACCAACGCCATATTCATAGAAAAACCCAAGATCATTTTGTGCGGACATATCATTCAAAACAGCGGCTCGTTGAAACCAGCCGATGGCCTGTGTATATTTTTTGATTTTGCAGTACACATGGCCTATTTTGCAAAGCGAATTTCTATCATTTGTTCTTGCCTTGTCGATGATCTCTTGACTTAGATCAATATTGTCGGCTTTTTTTTTATTTATTTATGAATAAGTAATCTGAAGTAAAACGTCTATTTCCTTTTTCTTTTTCTTTTAGTATATTACGGTTTAATCATTTATACCTTGTAAAGAGTAAAACAAAGGATCAATTTGTCCTTCGTGTCTGAATGTATTGGCCATTTATTTTACTTTATTTTAATTTGGTAGTTAAAAATGGTTAAGAGAGAAAAAACATACACACAATGAGAAAAAAAAAAAAGTAAAAGGAGAAAGGTGGGGGAGAATAAGCAATTGATTCGAGTACACTAAAATGAATTACTTTTAAAGTCTAGAATTCAGCCTCATAACTGTAACTCAAGGTTTAATGAGATACATCACATGAATAAAAATATCATAAGAATATACTTTTTTATTGCAAGTGATTTAATGTATGGATCCACCGAAGGTGAATAACCATATGGGTATGTGTTATATTAACTAAAAAAGTTTAATTATGTTTATGTTGAAAAGTTTTTTAGACAGTCCCTTTCAAAAATATTCAAAGCATTGTGGTGCATATTATCAATGATAGGGCCTGGTTTTTTCTAATTGCATATATTTTTTAGTTTCTGTTTTTGTACGACTCAATCATCATATATATAATATGCCTCGAAGCATACACGTATATGTAATTGCTTTAACGTAACTGAACTCAAAAAAATGTGCCTTATGTTGTATCATGCTATGGATTTTGGATTCTTCTTTCTCTCTGATAAAACCTATATAATTTAAATGGTATGATTGCTGATCCCATTATTGTTAGAAACTCTCCTTCCAGTATATGATTATACTATTTCACCGCTAGATCATTGAGTCTATACTAGTGATTGATTATCGTCCCCTTTTGATTTATATCGCAGGTTTTTGTATTTGAAGATAAAAAGCGCAAGAATCTCCTTTACTAGTATGTTTCTCTTTCAAGGAACTTGGTTCTATATATTGAAGATCTATATATAGCCTTCCAATGGAAAATATGTCTATTTTAGCGAAACCAAGTTTTTCAAAACTTCAATGACACCATTTTAATTAACAAGCATTTAGTCCAATGCCGACTAAAAGAAAAGCGAAAATTATGATCCTTGAATACTTAAATAGCTAACAAAGTATAATCTGTCATGTGTATACGTATATTTCACAATGATAATATAATTAGGAATACTATTAAGAAAGAGAAGGATGAAGCGATACAAAAAGTGTACGTAGTTGGGGTTGCAGATTAGCTGTTCTTATAACTCATATAAGAAGATCGAAAAACAATGCCTATTTTTCACAATATCTTTGTGAATAAAACAAGCGAAAGTAAACAAAAGAGCACATTTGATCAGTTACGTGATCTGAAACTAGAGATCAAAGCGTCATTTACTATCTCCGATCCAATCAAGGTTCATTTGGTATCTCAGAGGATTTAATGAAACCGATGCGTGGAAGCTGATATTCGTTGCGTGGAACAAGACCAAGTCTTCATAATCCAGAAATAATTGGTTTCCTTGCCATTTTTATTACTTGTATACCACTATTTATTCCAAAAAAAAATGCCTTTTTTCTTATTTTAGCTTGCATCATCAGGGGAACATTGTAAATTAGCGCTTGTCCTCTTCGTCTTTCGAAAAGAAAAACACAAATGGGGTCCAAGCCATCTGTTTTTATTGACTTGGTTCATCGCTTTGTAGTGCTTTGATAGCGATACAGATAACAACTTTTAAAAATTAAAATATCGCGTGATCGGACCATCAAGTAATGACTAAAAAGGGGCACAAATCTTCTTTACATTTTCCCAGGAACTTTTGTTCTTAATTCTCACTAATAAAAAGTAAAACCTCAAAATATGTATGTAGCAACAGCATAAATACAAAGCAGCGAGAGGGCTCATACTAGTTTACGTCATACTAAAAAAGTTATTTCTGGAGCCTAGGTTTATGTGTGTGCATGTGTGTGGACGGTGCGCACGAAGCCTAAAAGTCAGCTGCAAGCCCATCCAATCATGTGCCGATAGACAAACCATCAACTTTCATGCAATTGGATGAATGTTAAAGGAGAGAAGTGTTTCCCTCCTTTAATAATTGTTATCGTTATTATTTCTTTTCCTTCCCTTTCTTTTACTACTTTTCTAAATAAAAATAAAAATAAAAATGAGCATCAAAGATATATCTGAAGCCGATTGTTGGTTTGTCATTGGTGCATATCAGGCAGGTGCTACTGAAAAAGAATGTTCAGACCTCTCAGGTCTTTCTAGATCAAGTGCTCACAGCATCATCAGTAATTTCAAAAAATTGGGATCGCCTCATGCTTCAGCCCTTTCAATGAATACATTATTAACCCAATCACGTAAGTTGGTTTTACAAGATGGAAAGAGAAGACAGAGAGAACGAACACATCTCGCTCAATGACGAAATCACTTACCTTTTTTGTTCATTTCCATAGCAAAAAAGCGCACTAGAAAGAAGGTAAAGGAGTGACTAGGATGGAAACAAACAAAAATAAAGAAACAAAGAAAGAGGAGCAGTCAATGCTTATTTCAATCACTAAAACTGGAATAATAGGATGATGACGACGGCCAACCTAGAAAGAGAGGTAGACCTCGTAAGCCAACTCAGGAACCATTTTTCACACAGTCACTTATAAGAAAAGTGTTGTTGGAAGCCAGTAACTGCAGAGATCAGGTAAAAAAATGTGCATAGCGACGATGCACGTGATCTAATTTCGTTTCCTCTATTTTTAGAAGAGCACTATCAATGACTCGCCTAAACATGAAGTGGAGCGTACACCTCATGACAGATTAGATACCCCGCCTACCGACGACGATACTATAAAGGTCTTGTTACGTCGTGATTCTGAAGAATCAGCATATTCATTCTTACCACCCACACCTCGTTCACCTTTGGAATTATTGGATGACGAAGAAGATGAGTGGAGTTTGGAGGATGACAAAGTTTTACTTTCTCATGTCTTGGGATTCAAGAAGAACATAAAATGGAAAGAAGCAGAGACAATGATGAATGATAGACATTTGGCAATGAACTGTTCGGAAAGATGGGAGTTTTTAAAGAAGCAGTTGTTAAAGGACGCTCAGAATGTCATTGAATGATACCCAACCATCCCTTAAATAAAACAAAATGAAATGAAATATAAATTTAATTACATTTTGAAGTGTGTGTGTGTGTGTGTGTGTGTGTGTACAGAAAATGTGAGCAACTTGACCAAAATAAGAATGAAGGATCTACTTTGCTTTGTCGTACAAATCCAATAAGTTACGTGTAACCATCCTCAACGTGTTTATTATCCTTATTGTCTTAATGCATCATGGTTTAATCAATGTCAGTGCTCCCATACTAAATAACCATCTCTCTCACTCATCCTCTTGATTTTTTTCCCCTCTCTCTTTCTCTCTCTTTTCCTTCTTCTTTTTTCGTTTTTAGCTTCTCTTTCCTTTCCTCCATTATACCCCCTTCCTTTCCCTTTCTTTCGTGATCCTTCTCCTTCCGCCTCTTTCCCTATCTTTGCCATGAAACGGCCAACATGGCAACTCCATCTGCTTCTAGTTGCCATTCTTTCTCTGCTTTCCAGAGCAGGTAATAATTGATTTCATTGATATATAAAAATAGAATTATACTAATTGATTTTCTGCTTTCTTTTTTAGTCGATGCCTCTTATATTGGTAAATCAAAAAAGAAAATCTTGTTTTTATTCTCTGATTTTTATTGACGCAATTCATTTTTTTTTAAATAGATGGTGAATCAATTGAAAAACGTGCAGCCTCTCCCACTCCAACAACGTTTAAACATCATGTCACCAAGCACCATTATAACCATACCAAAATCCATACCGTCACAGTGAACAACTGCACAGCATCTGCCATTCAAAGCAAATTGCTTCACCAGACCAAAGTGATCAACGCTACTAAAACCTTAACAGCTAGTCCCACTCTTCCAGCTATTATAACGATGAGGAATCACACCAGTACTGTTTTTGTTTGCCACAAAACAAAGCATGTTACAGGACATCACCATTCCACTAAGAAACATAATTCAAAGCACCACACTACAGCTACACATGTTTCTAAAAAACATCACCATAGTACAAAGAAGCACCACAGCAGTAAGAAGCGTACTAGTAGCAAGAAGGAAGAAAAAAATCACCATGTTTCCAAAAAGAAGAAGCATACAACAAAGAAACACCATTCTACCACTACTACTACTACTCACTCAAAGAAACATACTACCTCTAAAAAAACTCACAATACCAAAAAGACAAAAACTACAACTAAAGCTCACAAAAAGCACACTACAACAGCAGTTGCTACTACTACCACTTTAGAAGTTGTACCTGCTTCATTACCAACAGCTCGTGTGAATTCGAGCGGCGACGATTCTACTGATGATAATGTCGATTCCAACAACGAACCCAACCAAGATAGCACTCCCGAACCCACTACTCCTGAAGCCACCACGCCACCAGAATCATCAGTAGCAGCAGCAGCAATCACCCCTTCCGATGATAGCAACAACCAAGTCACCGCCCAAAGCGTCAATCAAGAGAAATCTGTAGACGCCGAGCCTCAAAGCAAGGTCGTAGGTGTGTCTGTTGGTGCAGTTGTTGGTTGTATTGCCGCTGCTGGCCTTGCCGGTATGTTTATCTACAAACGCAAGCAAAAGAATGATCAAGAACAAGACATTGAGTACAACGATAGCAACGTCAATACCCGCTGGAAGACACAATCCTTTATGGCGGTGGTTGCTGGCGCCGTTGCCAAATTACCCAAACGCTCCAACAGTCAAACGTCTCAACGTTCCGTAGGTGTGTTGGGCAGCATTCGTCGTGCCGTCAGTAATGCTTCCTCTTTTAGAAGTAATAGATCTAGCCAGCAAAGTTATGGTATGGCTACATCCGACCCTTTACCGCCTTTGGCTCGTATCGATGGTGATCAAGCTAGATATTATAATGAACCTACTTCTCCAAATGAGCATACCCACGCTTATTAGAAGAGAAGGAACGAAAAGAGAGGAA
>VCJL01001911.1:2233-13882 GCA_024139405.1 Backusella mclennaniae | reverse complement strand
TTTTGTTTTTATTTACTTCTTTTTTGCTTTTTTTTTTTGTACTTTATAAACTGGTTTCTTTTCTGTTACTATCTTCTTTTATTAGTACAATAACACTTTTCATAGGAAAAAAAAGAAGGTTTAATAAGATAACCCCTTTAAAAATTATTAAAAATGAGTGATCCAGAAATTGGCCGCTCAACGTCCTTGAGGCGCAATTTATCGAAATCATCAAAGGCAGCCGATGGGAATAAACCTCGTAGACAAAAATCACTTGTACGTCCTGAACGTGAGCGGAATGATCCAAATAACCGTCTATATCACTACAGACAAAGAGTTACGAACACAACAGAAGACGAGACAAACCTTGCCCCAAGCACAACAGGAAATCAGCCAGTAAGACAACTAGAGAGAAGACCTACTAAACGAGAAGTTTTATTACGACGTGGAAGAAGCATATTGGGAAGAGAAGAGAAACAAGACGATGAACTACTTGGAAATTCCATAGACTATAACTCGGATAAAAAGAGAAGTTGTACAGATTTCAATCCATGGTTAACTTATTGCCACATATTAACTTGCTGCATCCCGAGCCCCTTTCTCCGTTGTGTGGGTATGATTTGTTAAAAAAAACCTAAGGGAGGCGAGAGGGGGTTAATTGATCTTGATTTTAGCATACCAGTAATTTAACATTTCCTTGTATACATAGGTATACCAAATGGCCCCGCTCAAAACGCATGGCGCGAAAAAATCGGACTAGTTTCGTTTATTTTAGTCATTATGGGGATGGTGGGATTTCTGACTTTTGGCTTTACTCAGGCCGTATGTCCCGCCCCACCATTAAGCTTAAAGGGTGGCGAAGTTGGTGCTGGGTATGTGATCATCAATGGTTGGGCATATCTACTAGCAAGCTGGAACTCACATCCAAAGATATCGTATTTGGTTAATTCTACTGACAATCTAAACTTGATTTACTCGCCTATTAATGCTGGTGGCATGGATGCTTCATTTTTATTTCAATCTCCGCAAGCAGACTGTGAAGAAGTTTTTATACCTGTCCAAGGCAATCAGCCAATTTATTTTCCTTGTGACCTATTCAATCCTAATGCAACCGTACCACCTAACCCATCTATGTTTTCAAACCAAACTGCATGTCATTTATCGTCTACTGCAAGAAATGAATACGCAAGTTTTCAAACACAGGGAGTTCCCAATAAGAAAGGCGGATACGATAAAGCTGGCAGAGTATATTACGACTGGGACGACATTACCCCAGAAAGTCCTTTAATTGTGTACAACGGGTACAGATCTTCTTATCGGATTTTAAACCTTATATTAACGCTTTGATAACATCATTGTAGGGATGTCCTAAACCTTAATTTATTACAATCTATTCCAACAGCATACTACAAAGTGCCTTCTGGGGGCTTAATCGAGAAAATGTTGGCGGACCCTACTCCATTCAATGGAAAGGATGTCACTTCTAAAGTCGAGACAAATAATGATGTTGGAGCACAGTGGGAGAAAGAAGCACGATGCCTATCAGCGACCATTAAGGTTGGATCGCTTGATACACTTAGCATTGGGTGTATGGCGTCCAACATCGTACTATACGTCTCACTTGTGGTAATTTTAGGTGTGATTGTAACTAAATTTGCTTTGGCCGTTATCTTTGGTTGGTTTCTTTCATGGAATTTGGGAACATTCAAAGAAGGTGAAAGTTATGCTGCAAGAATGAAGCGCGAAGCTGAAATTGAAAACTGGACAACAAATATGCAAGTTGGTGCCCCTTTACCTAAAGCAAAACACACTTCGAATATCTATGGAAATAACAAGCGCAAAAGTTTATTTCCTCAAACTTCTCGGTTTACACAACCAATGCATGGTTCCACCCGTTTCGATTCTGAAAAGGGTCCAACACCCGTGTGGAAATCCCCAAATAGGTAATTTTATTCAACACAATAATGACAACTTTCTCATTATTAAATCATTCATGACTTTAATAAATGTAATTACAGTGCTTTGGAAGGTCACATGAATCGTCAATCAATGCTCTATGGTACAACTATGGTTGAAACTCGTAATTCAGCATTTTTTGGAGCAAGTCCATTCGATGGCTTCAATTCAAGCAGACAATCAGTTTTCTATAACTCTCCCTCCCAAGCATCGTCACGTTTTCTTAGTGATGTAAACATGCCAAGACGCTCGTCAATTACCTCTTCTGATTTTACAAGCACAACAGATACAAATTCAGCACCACATACTACTTGCCCCTTACCTCTTTCGCGCCATGTTGTTCGGCAACCACCTCCCGACTATATGCCATTCAACTACCCACTTGCACACACAATTTGTTTAGTCACATGCTACTCTGAAGGTGAAGCAGGCATTCGTGTAACCCTCGATTCAATTGCTACCAGTGATTATCCAAACAGTCACAAACTACTGCTAGTAGTTTGTGATGGTATAGTGACAGGTTCAGGAGAAAGCAATTCAACTCCGGATATTTGTGTTGGAATGATGCGAGACTTAATTGTTCCTGTTGATCAAGTAGAAGCTAAGTCATATGTTGCATTAGCAGACGGATCTCGCCAGAACAATATGGCTAAAGTTTACGCTGGTTTTTACAAATATGACGATACCACTGTTGACAAATCTCATCAACAGCGAGTACCTATGATTACAATTGTTAAATGCGGTACCCCACAAGAGGCATCGGAAGCAGAAAAGCCAGGAAACCGTGGAAAGCGTGACTCACAGATCATCCTCATGCAGTTTATGCAAAAAGTTATGTTTGATGAACGAATGACAACTATGGAATACGAATTCTTCAATGGAATATGGCGTATTACGGGCATTTCTCCTGATATTTATGAAATTGTTCTAATGGTTGATGCAGATACAAAACTCTTTCCAGATGCCCTTTCTAGAATGATATCATGTGCTGTAAAAGATCCTGAAATATCAGGTCTATGTGGCGAAACAAAAATTGCCAATAAAACAGATAGCTGGGTTACCATGATACAGGTGTTTGAATACTACATCTCCCATCATCAAAGTAAAGCCTTTGAATCAGTATTTGGCGGGGTTACATGTCTTCCAGGATGCTTTTGCATGTACCGAATTAAGGCGCCAAAAGGGCCAGACGGCTATTGGGTACCTATTCTCGCCAATCCCGATATTGTTGAACGTTATTCTGAGAATGTTGTCGATACGCTTCATAAAAAAAATCTATTGTTACTAGGTGAAGATCGCTATTTATCGACTTTAATGCTCAAGACATTCCCAAATCGAAAGATGATGTTTGTTCCACAAGCTGTGTAAGTGTTCTTTCCTTTCTTTTTTAGGGGACCAGCAAGATTTAAAATTTTATACTGCTAACAACAAGGTTCATTTTTTTTAACTATTTTTATTTATAGTTGTAAAACTGTTGTCCCTGATACATTTTCTGTTTTGCTTTCCCAAAGAAGACGATGGATCAATTCAACTATTCACAACCTTATGGAGTTATTGTTTGTACATGACCTTTGCGGTACCTTCTGCTTCTCAATGCAATTCGTAATTTTTATGGAGTTAGTTGGTACTCTAGCTCTTCCCGCTGCCATCTCTTTTACACTCTACTTAGTAATCATGGCTATTCTTGGACAGCCTGCTCTTATCCCTCTTATTCTACTTGCCGTTATCTTGGGTCTTCCAGCTGTTTTAATTGTAATGACTAGTAGAAAAATAGTCTACGTTTGCTGGATGCTTGTTTACTTGTTTAGTTTACCCATTTGGAATTTTGTGTTACCAACATATGCTTACTGGCATTTTGACGACTTTTCTTGGGGCGATACTCGAAAGGTTGAAGGCGTAAAAGCAGATAAAAAAGGAGGTCATGCAGACAAACATGGTGAATTTGACAGTAGTCTAATCACTATGAAGAAATGGAGCGAATATGAAAAAGAAAGAAGAACAAAAGAAGCAGCAGACCGTAATATGCCAATACCACGTTTTTTGGATAGAAATCGAGGAAGCATAGACATTTTCCGTGACTCAGAGCTTGTGAAGCGAAATAATAAGAATGGATCAGCTGGATCGACAGACAGTGACGTACCTCTCACTCAGAAAGGGGCAGTACCCGCAGAAGCTAATACAGAATTTACAACCTATAACACATCTAAACCTCTCCCTCCGAATAAAGCTAATGAATCAAAAAGAAGAGAGATGAAGAACCAGCATCACAGCGACCAAGCCAATGGCTCTCCATTAAATACATACAGCAATAATAGTGTATTGGAATCGGCCACACCCGATATACCTTTAAATAATATCGAGCGAGGTTTTGCATCTGAGGCTTCCTTTAACCGCCCTCGTGTTAGCTATAATGCAGGTTTGGCTAATCCAGGTATAGAATTTGATGATGATGATCAAGGTGATGAAAACAGCGATATAAATATGTATCATCATCAAACAAATACCAAATACACATCTAATTAATGGACAGATCAAGTACTAAATAATCCAAAGTTTTATTCCCATCATATTACTTTCAGTATACCCTTACCTCAGCACTAACACTTTTCATTTATTTATTGCTTTGATATTGTATATTGTATCTGATTTCAAGTGACTTTTGATTTGGGAAATCATACTATTATTTTTCTTTTTTTTTTTGGCTTTCATTTCGATTCTATTCTACTTTTATTTTTATTTCTTTCAATATAATAATAAATTGTACATAATATTAGTAATAGTAATAATAAAAATAAAAATATTCAAATTTATTCTGCTTTTCCTTTTTTTATAAGATCAAATTTCCAAAACAATAAATATGGCTTTAAACAAAAGAAAGTAAACGTTACTTTTTTCTGGAATATCTCTTGTTGGAGCAGCTATTCCGAATTCAAACGTGGTGCGACGTAAAACCGAGAACGTCGTGTGATACCTGAGTCCAAAAATTACACCATGTTTGATAATATTAGATTTTGTACATGTGGCAAAAACAAAACATACAATTACAGGAACGTAATAAACATTTTATGTCATGTTGGTCATTTTACTACTTTATCATATAAACATTATGATCGTTACTATATAGTCATGGGATGGATCGAAAATAAAAGAGAAAAAAAACTATCCCCTGGTTTTACTAGTTTAAAAAAAGCTTATGCTTATTTATTGTTTGCTCTTGCTGCTAAGCTTGGTTCTCACCTTGATCCTGTATCACGTCGGTCTTTCGTTATTCCAATCTTATTTTAAAAGAGTAATAAGAAGAGAGTAGATTAATGCAAATCGAAAGTATAGATCACAAAATAGTTGAAGCCAAAGCTTTTAATTTTTGAGCAATTCACATGGAAAATGCCAAAATTAAGATTGAGTAAAAAAGGGATAAAGTACATTCAAGACAAACAAAGGAACCCCTGGCTATTTTTTCTCATTCTTTATTGTAAGAAAAAAAAATTTGGTTGCAAAAGAAGAAAAAAATGAAATTAAGTATAACCAGGGTCATACTACTTACGAGATACACAATCTGGAATAACTTTTTGTATTCATCATTATTCACACGATATTTCTTAATTATTTATACATTGCATCGCTCCTTTCCCCGACAGCTAGGCTCTACATGGCATACTTACATACAGTACTTGGTTTTCGTGAAACATTTCCATTTCCTACATGTGATACTGTATATTGACCACAAAATACCATTCAAGTTCATTGGATTTATTGGACTTAAGCGGGTAGATAGATTAGGCTTACATTAGAAACTTTGGAAGCATCGTTTTGTTTTGACTGTAACCATCTCGAATTGTTTTTTTGTTTTGTTTAATCAATGAGCATGATTTACGGATTAATCTTGTTATGAAATAAAAGTAGTCAATTAACATTTTGGCTTTATTAAAGTTTATATTGTTTGCTAAATAAACATGTTTACAATACAAGGATTCATGCTCATCATTTACATCACTGATTTGTTTTGATTTGAATTTTTTTTCCCATAGAAATCCAATATTGCCCGTATCCATTTTAGTGCACCTTGAAAACCTTGTTATTAGTAGGGATCAGAAAATCACTATAAGCTCCAGAAATGTCGTCGTTTTGATCATCCGCCTGCAACACTAAAAACTAATCAGACGACGCGTGAACAAGATCAAATCAACCTTTCCCCTAGCATCAATATAAAGGGAACAGAACTTTTTTTTCATCTTTTTTTTTCTTTTCTTTTTCTTATTAAATTATTCTCTTTTTTAATTCATTTTTCACTACCTTTATTATTCTCAAGTTTTCTTTTCTTATTTATAAGATAACTAGAGGGATAGTCCACCTTTGAATAAAAAGGCATTACTTTCATAAATTACCATTTCTGTGAGCCTGCCATAGAGTCAAGATAGAGAACAATGTCAGCTGATAACAAGCCAGACGAAGAAAAGAAGGAAGAAGTCCAGTTTGAAGAGCACGAGCATGTTGAGCATGAGGACGATATCTCTCCTGAATTAGAGCTTTTGCTTCATACTGATCCTGCTACAGGTTTATCGACCGCAGAAGTAGACGAACGCATGCAGAAATTTGGTTTAAATGAACTTCCTGAGAGAAAGACTAACCCATTTCTCAAGTTTCTCTCCTATTTCCTTGGACCGATTGCATATTTAATTGAAATTGCATGTATTATTGCTGCTATTGTAGGTGACTGGATTGACTTTGGTATTATCTTGGCCCTGCTGTTTATCAACGCCTTGATTGGTTTTATTGAAGAATCCAAAGCTGAGTCTGCATTAGATGCCCTCCGTCAGACATTGGCCCTCAAGACCCGCTGTTGGAGAAATGGTGAACTTACAGAGATTAATGTCAAAGAGTTGGTTCCTGGTGATGTTATTATTCTTCGTATCGGTGATATTATTCCAGCTGATGCCCGTCTTTTGGGTCTTGGTGCCCAAGGTGAAGTTAATGAAACTGAACTTTTGATCGATCAAAGTGCCCTTACTGGCGAATCTCTTCCTGTTAGCAAGAAGAAGGGAAGCACTGTGTTCTCCTCTAGTATTGTGAAGCAAGGTCAACAGCTGGCTGTGGTTACAAAGACTGGTATTAATACTTTTATTGGTCGTGCTGCTAATTTGATTGCCATCACTAATGAAGAAGGTCACTTCCAAAAGGTGATTGGTAAGATTGGTAACGTTTTGATTTGGTCCACTATTGTACTTGTCGTTGTCATTTTGATCTACCAGCTTGTTCGCTTTAGGGGTACCCCTGAAGGTGATTGGAAGAGAGTGCTTGAGAACTGTTTGGTATTGACTGTTGCTGCTATTCCTGTTGGTCTCCCCACCGTTATGTCTGTGACAATGGCTTTGGGTGCTAAGCAGCTTGCACAAAAGAAGGTTATTGTAAAGCGCTTGACTGCCGTCGAAGAACTAGCTTCCGTCTCAGTCCTTTGCTCTGACAAGACCGGTACTCTTACCTTGAATGAATTGAGTTTTGATGAGCCTTGGTTAAATGGTGACTATACTGCTGATGACATTCTTCTCTATTCCTACCTTTCTGCTGAACAAGGAGCTAATGACCCTATTGAAGCTGCTGTTCGACGTGCTGCCGAAGGATCACTTGAGGTTTTGAAGAACCGCCCACCAAAGACTTTAGATGTGCCTGGCTACAAGGTTACTGCTTTCCAACCTTTCAACCCTACTACTAAGATGACTGAAGCTACTATTTTGGATTTGGCTACAAATCAGTCCTTCCGTGTTGCTAAAGGTGCCCCTCAAGTTATCATCCGCCTTGCTGGAGGTAGTAATGATGCTGTAAATGCTGTTAACAATCTTGCTCGTCGTGGTCTTCGCGCTTTAGGTGTTGCCAAGACTATTCCTGGTGACCTCTCCAAATTTGAATTGGTTGGTATGATTTCTTTGCTTGATCCTCCTCGTCCTGATTCTGCTCAAACTATCCGTGATTGTAATGAACTTGGTGTTGATGTCAAGATGATTACTGGTGACCAATTGATTATTGCCAAGGAAGTCGGTGCCCGTCTTGGTATGGGTCGTGTTATTCTCGATGCTAACCATCTGGTCGATCCCAGTAAATCTGAAGAAGAAGTTACTGAACATTGTAAACGTGCTGATGGTTTTGCTCAAGTTATTCCCGAACACAAATATCGTGTAGTTGAGTTGCTTCAAAATAAAGGCTACTTGGTTGGTATGACTGGTGATGGTGTTAACGATGCTCCTGCTTTGAAGAAAGCCAATGTTGGTATCGCTGTCGAAGGCTGTACTGATGCTGCTCGCTCTGCTGCTGATATTGTACTCTTGGCTCCTGGTTTGTCTACTATTATTGATGGTGTCAAGACTTCTCGTGCTATTTTCCAGCGTCTCAGATCCTATGCTCTTTACCGTATCACCTCTACAATCCATTTCTTACTCTTTATGTTTATTATTACATTGGTTGAAGATTGGAACATGCCTGCTATTCTTTTGATTATGATCTGTGTATTGGTAAGTAGTATATAATAATAGAATTAGTATATTTGATTAACGTAATATTAACATGCATATTATTACTATATTAGAACGATGCTGCTACTTTAGTCATCTCTGTTGATAATACCCAAATTTCCGAAAGACCCGATAAATGGCGTATTGGTCAATTGTTGACCTTATCCACTGTATTGGCTGTTTTACTCGCCGCCCTTTCCTTTGCTCACTTCTATATCGCTCGTGATGTCTTCCACGTTGGTCCATACGAATTACACTCTATCATGTATTTACACATTTCATCAGGTAAATTTGCAGTAGCCAAATATAATTACAACATTGAAAATAATTACTGACTAATTTATGTAAAATACTTAGCTCCTCACTTTGTTATTTTCTCTACCCGTGTACCTGGCTATTGGTGGAAGAATATTCCTCACTGGATTTTCACTGTCTGTATTTTAGGTACTCAGGTACTCGCCTTCTTCTTCTCTGTCTATGGTGTCTTTGGCGAAAGAGAAAAGGTAGCACCTTGTGGTTATCCTTGGGGTCTTGCTGTTCTTGGTGTATCTCTTGTATACTTTATGTTTCTTGATGTCGTCAAAGTATTCTTCTTCAGAAGATGGAACTTTGAACTTACTGCCAAATTATCACCTACACCTAAGCGTCGTCTTAAACTACAAGACCGTGTCAAGGAGGCTGAACAAAGAGGTCGCTTGGAGACTGCATGGCAATCTATTTCAGAGCCTGTTGAAGCAAACCAAATTGTTGCCGCATTTAAGAATGCAAACAAGGCCTAAACTTGAATCTAGAATCATTTGCTATTCCACTCTTACTTTTAGCTAATTTTATAATATTACACTTTTTTACTTATTACAACTGTTATGTTTGATACAATTTTTTTTATATTGAAGTAATAAACCAAAAAACATTAAATTATATATATTCCTTTCCTCATATGTAGCGATAGAGATACTTTATGATGATTATTAAATATATAACTCATCGCTATCATTATTGGGCAAAATTAGTTATAGCATTTTAATTAATTTGAGTATATTGGCATATTCTCTTCTACCTTCAAAATTTGTCGCTGTCAATTATGGCTATATTGACATGATACTAAATAGTAATAAAGAGCTTAGTGAGTAAGAATAAGGCATTGCATCTAATACAAGATGACAGGGATGATATCATGTAAATTTTCTTGCAGGGTCATACCTACAGTTATATAAATAGGTTTTTATTGTGGTCATAAGAAAAAAAAATAGTATGTCTATGACACTTTGTATTTGAAGTAATTTTAGATCGATGCAATCGAAAACTAGGTTAAAATTACAAGAATAATAAAAAAAATCAATAGGTTTGTTGTTTCAGTGCAGTTAATTGATTAGTAGGATTAGATCAAGCAACTCAAATATGAATCAGGAGGTATATTAATCGATAAATCGTTTTCTTTACATTCTATTTTTTAAAAATCACAAGTTCCACGTTTATGCTAATTGAGCAAATAAGGGTGTGTGCTGTACACCTACATTTCTTTTTTCTTGTGATCGGTCACATTGAATTTGATATTATCTTAATGTTCTGTACAACTGAAGTCCAAGCATACTCTAACAGGTATAAAGAAACCGTTCAAATAAGCTTGATTTTATAAACAAATAAATGTGGTTAATAACAAAAAAAGAGTCGAGCATAATATCTCAAGAACATCTATACTTAAAGTAATGTGGTTATCTTTGTATGATACGGATAAGATAAGAAATGATAGGCTGACTACTTTTTAGGATATTCGGTCAGTACACAAATCAACACTTTTGTGAAAAAAGCATTCTGACATAATAAAAATGAGTTAAGTAAAAAATATAATACAAACCATATTAATTAAAAAAGCAAATCTTCTCCGTTATCAACCTTTGTCTTCTCATAATTCAATTATTAATAAATATTCTCATCATACCTCTTGACTAACAGATAACAAAATCATCACTTGGGTACTTTTCCTCGTGGTTTAGGTAATCTTTAAGACTATCAAATCTATTCAAGTATATTTACAAAAAAAAAAAAAAAAGACCTGATAGTTCTATAATATTTCTAGTAAGCATATGTGATGCAGTAAAATAATCGGCCATGCAAATTGATTTAACAGATGCTTTGTTTACACAGATACATGAATGGTTGATTCCCCATTTTCTCTACTTTTTCTTTTTCTTACCAAAAAGATCGTGAGAAATAGGGCATTTGCAAGTAGCTGTGACTGAATGGATATATCCCGTACGGTATATTTATAGTAAGCTAAACGATATATGCAACTAATAACAATGTTGCTTAATCGTTCTAATCTGAGAATAATTGCAAGGGAATTTATATGTAGACAACTTTATTCCTAAACCAGTTAATGTAAGGATATGTTTCCCAAATAGATCTTGAAAAGTACAAAGAATCGATTGATTGAGCGTGTTACATAATTATTTGTGTTTGTACCGCGGGTATTCGGGTTATTTGATATAAAAAACAAGACCCCTATTATTCTTATTGTTTTTACAAAGTATAATCGGCTCGAAAGTACATTCAATAACGCTTAGCATGAAATAAGAAACATACGTTTTTTTTTAACTTTTCAATTTTTTAATTTAAATAAAAATAGCGAAAGGAATCCAGATTTGATTGGTTATACGGCTTTTAGGATTCATGTTCTACAAAAAGAAAGATCCGGTAATGCTTTTTGAGAACACCATAAAAGATAGATCTTGCCTCTTTTAGTCTTTTTATTTTATTTTATTTTATAACAAGCCGTTGGTACATCAATCCCACGGAAATGAAGTGCTCAATGATAGAAGCACTCGTGAGTGATGAGCATAAAATGGTAATACAAATTTCAAGATAATTTTTATTGCATGATTTCTTTCACTCTCAAAATGTTTGCTTTAAAATTAAAATATTGGTTTTTGCGGTTAATTTTACAGAGTCCGATTCTTTTTTTGTGTTTTGTAACTTTTTTATAATACAAAATATAGGGTAAACGCAAACGTAAAGACGCAAAAGCGCAAAAAAAAAATCGGAGTGCGCAAAATCAATACATAGTATAGATTTACTATCAAAAGAGGAAAAAATCGTAATAAAAAGAAGGAGACAGATCACAAGAACAGTGTTTTTTTAAGTATTTATTCTTAAGAAAGATGAAAAACCCTCTTAAAGGAACTTTAAACAAACACGTACAAAAGAATAACCA